>VDFB02120205.1:0-17843 GCA_007258455.2 Sequoia sempervirens | reverse complement strand
GAGGAGGAGGCCATTGGGGGTGAGGAGGATGTGGGTGATGATGAGGAGGATCTTGATATCGATGATGAGATGGATGAGACAAAGAGGTAGCTCTGGGAGCGGATGATAGATGGAGATCCAGATATATCTAGTGTGCCACCATTACTGTGAGATGCTATAGTAGATCAACGATTGGTAGACATGTAGAGGAGAATGGATGAGGACATTGTAGATATTATATCCTTATGAGCAGAGCTTGAGGTTATGCATGTTGAGAGGGATTAGGTAGGAGACTGAGAGCTGTTGTGTCAGGTTTTCTCAGTTGTGTATAGGGCCAATAGTAGATCATGTTTCTAGAGAGTTGACTAGAGTCAGTATGAGTAGAGGCTAGTATAGGATGCTATATGAGAGGGTAGTGTCCACCAATCAGAGGGATTCTTGGTTATCAATATCATATAATAGGATGTGGATAGGGTCAGGGAGAAGCAGCCACACTCACAATAGTCATAGCTAGAGAATTGTTGGTGGCTCTACATCCTTAGGACATTCATTGGGCCATAGGTCTCATCATTCTCACAAGAACTCTTCCAGCCATAGGTCGAGTCATAGAAATGGATCGTCTAGGTTAGGGAATAGATTAGAGCACAATCAAACTCTAGTCACAGATCCATCGTCCTCTCAGACTCATGTTGTAGTAGCCTCACAAACTCATGCTACCATTACAATGATGACATTGGGTCCTCTTATAGAGCATCGGTCACCACAAACTTCTCCTCACAGGGATGAGGAGAGTTTATCATAGGGCATTTTTATCTTGATATTATGTTTCAAACATTCATGTTATGACACTTTATATTTTGACCATCGAGCTTGTGAGCTGTATTTTTGGGATATCTTGTGACTCTATCAGGTGACATGAATTTTTGAGATTATATATGCGATGCAGTTTTGATGTGGCCTATATGCTTTATGTTGTGTGATGATGCATTGTGTGTTGATCATGTTTATGATATATGCTTATTTGATGATAATTATGATGATGTAGTTATGATGACCATATGATGCCTATGTGATGTGATTTATGCATTTATGATTCCTATGATGATGTATTTCATATGCTATGCCATGTATGCATTTATGATAGCTACTTATGATGAGATTCTATGATGATATGATAGTTATTTATGCTTATATGCCATGACAATTTTATGTTATAATGATGATTATATGGATACATAATGTATGATTGTAACAAATCCCATGTTTATGATACTTGCATTCATATGTGACTATATGTTTATGGATAATGTGACGAGAAATTCCTTATGATGTGATATATGTGTTTTAATGATATGGATGATGTATGCACTTACATGTTATGTGAATGTGTAAAAACCTAATGCAATTCCTATATTATGCACTTATTTTTTTGTATGTCACATGATATCATCATGAGACGGACGAGGCAAAATGACAAGATAGAAGGAAATGAATGTTAGTGTGGAGACCAAATCCTTCAACATGTTACTACAAGACTAATAATTAAGTTTGTTGGTATGCAGGATCATCATGGAAAATAGTCTTAAGTGGCAAAAAATCAAAAAATCGAAAGTTAGCAATCCTTGATCGAAAATTTGAATAATTTTATTCATATTATTTCAAAAAATATGCAAGAATAGAATCTATACAAATTGAATGGTTTCAAACTACTAGGTTTTATTTTTAAAAAATCCATTTCAGGAAAACCTGAAATTCCAATGCAGTAGTAACCTTAAATTCCCTCAGTGGTAAGAAGTGCAGGGTGTCCTGGCCTAACCAATCCTAACCACAATAAAATGATAATATTGTTTTATAATATTTTAAATACAAGTAGATGACTCATGTCCGGATGTGATGACATTTTTGTAATTTTTTCCAAGTAAATAATTAATTATGATTTTTTATCACAACTTTAAAAAATATAAAAACGTAAACCTCGTGACATGTTTGACCACCTTAACTTGGTCAAACTCTTGTCTAATTTTTCTTTTTTTAATTATATATTATGTGAGGTGCATAGAATGTGATGCATGTTTTGATCCAAAAAATGTGATATTGTTTGAAAGCTATAGATGTTTTTCAATTAGCCTATCAATTTAGGATCTCCATTCTAACCAAATAGAAAAAATGAATAATAATTATTTATTAAATTCAAAGTAAAGCATAATTTATATTGGTGGAAAGCTAAGAATCTCCCTTTAAAAACCTCCTTTTCATTTCATCACTTTTAGGTTAAAACCTATCAAATCACATAATCTCTAAAAAAATACCCATCATATTGCCACCTTTCGGCCCACTTAACCCCACACATCCCCACCAAATCATCATTGGGCAGATTATTGTAATGGCCAACAAACACCATGATATGACATAGATCCATGGTGTGCAAGGTCATACCATGACAAAAGACAAGTAATCACAAACAAGGATGATCATGACTCATACTAAGAGAGTAATTGCCCCAGTCTTTTTGTCACAACCAACCACAAGCATAAGAAAGATAAGAAAGAAAATAAAGAAAAGTCATGGAACATTGTTGCTCCTCTAAATCCTGTTACTAGGACATCCTCAAGGAAATAGCAACACGATTGTATGAAAAAGACAAAACGAGCCAATCATCATGATACACGTCACGGCTTCTCTAAATCTTGTTGCCAAGAAATCATTGAGAAACTAATAACATGATGAAAAATTAAAGGAAAAAAATGCCAAGATAATGTTTTCCAAGTGTGTCTGAATGTCAAGCATTATAGATGTCAAGATGCTAGGTTTGATGATTTCGAGATGACAATTGCCGAGGTTTCCAGGTTTCACGATGTCAAGGTGACGAGTGTTGAATTTTCCTAATTCAGGAAGGACACATCCTGAATAATGTTAATGTTGAGAGGATCAATCCTCAAATGTAAAACAAATTCCTCAAAATTCAAGATGATAGTGAAGATGCCTAGCAAGGACACATCCTAAGGCATAGATAAGTGACAAAAGTGATCCCTCAAAGGGACACAACTGATGAATAACCAAGAGTTGATAGTTTGACCAGTTGTTGACTGAGTTTGATTGAAGTTGATGGAGTTTGACTTGTTTTTGACAAAATTTCCTACATGTTATTGACATGCTAATGTTGATTAAGAAATTTCCAAAGTTTGTTTTGGGAGTTTTTCTATTTAGGAAAGACTTATTTGACTTGAGAACATTTGACATGTGTGCCAGTGTAGTGTTATGAACCCTAATGGACTAACCTAGTGCAACCTGAGGGAATCATCGACTGATGGCCTTGCCTACATCATACACTCAGATACCCCATAGTTTGAAATAACCAATGACTTTGTCTTGGTGACCAAAGATTGAGTCATGATTTTATTTTGACAAACCTAAAAGGACTGACCTAATGTCTCAGGGGCCTGAAGATGAGCCTTGCCTACGTAGAAAATGTGCAGAGACAGTGTAGTTTGACAAGCAACAAAGACTCACTGACATGATTGACTCAATCAGATGCAACTCTATTTTTTTGTTTTTGTCATGTTTTGATTTTTTTAGATTTTAAAATGTTTTGAATTTTTCTTTTTAATAGCTTTAACGATTTTCTTTTTTTAGGTCTTTTGTATGATGTTTCTTTGTCTTCTTTTGTGGACTTTTTTGAGAGATGTGACTGGCCATGTGCTGGCCCCACTATAGTCAGGTGAGAAAGGATTGCCCCTTGTTAGGTCCAAGATTAGCCAAGTTTGAAGGACATGAAAAGGGTGTGCTTGGGATGACAGACGAATGATAGACCAAGACCTGATGTCAACCATTATCAACCACAGAAGGAAAAGGTGTAATGTCATGTCAAGTGTCGTGATAGTGTTGAAAAGTGGGTGTTTATTATGGACTAAGGTAGATAGAGTGAAAGTAGATGGTGAAGCAAATACTGACTACACATGGCACTTGTTTGCTAGGTTTTCACCATGGTACTTATCCAAAGCACTTGTTTACTAGGTTTTCACAATTTAATGAATTATTTCTACTATTTTGTCATTTTTTGTTGTTGTCACCAAGATGCTTGTTTGCCAGGTTTTCATTAGGGTGACAATTTTTTTGTACTTTTCATTTTTTTTTGCATTTTTAAGGTTTTTAGCCTAGTTCCTTGATGCTATGCATAGAACTTTAAAAGATGTAGTCTATTGATGGTCTGTGTAAATTTTTCACCATCTAGAGTAGCTAGCTGGTATGCTCTAGAACCAAATGAGGACATGATGTTGTAGGGGCCGAGCCAATTGGGCTCAAACTTATTGGGTTTCTCTCTATCAGACTGATTCTTAGGATTCAGCATTAGGACTAAATCACCAATGCCAAACTTTTAGACCATGACTCTCTTGTTGTAACTGTGCCAAAGATGATTCTAATATGCCTGTAAATGATTTCATGCATTATGTCTACGTTGGTCTAATATTTCCATCTCATGCAGTCGTGACTGTCTATATGCTTCATCATCGATCAGACCCTTCAGGGAGACTCTAAAAGATGGAATTTTGACCTCAATGGGCAAGATGGCTTCGGATCCAAAGACTAAGGTGAATGGAGTGGCTCTTCTAGGCATGCAGATGCTGGTGCGGTAGGCCCATAGAGCAGGGTTGTGTTGGATGTGTTAGTCACGGCTAACATCATTGATAGTATTTTTAAGGATTTTGATGATTGTTTTATTGGATGCCTCAGCTTGACCATTTCCTTGTGGGTAGTATGGCATGGAGAAATGATGTTGTATGTGGAAGGGTTCACATAACTCATGAACGTCTTGATTCTTGAAAGGACACCCATTGTTTATGATGATGGACTGCAGAACACCATACCGAAAAATGTAGTTGAGGATGAATTTGGAAATTTGTTTGTCGATTATGTATGTGAGGGGGATGGCTTCAATCCACTTAGTGAACTACTCAGTGGCAGTGATAATGAATTTGTGGCCATTGGAAGAGGTAGGATGGATTTTTCCCATAAGGTCGAGTCCCCATTATGCAAAGGGCCATGGAGAAGTAATTGGCCATAGTTCCTATGCTGGTGCATGAATCAAATCACTATGTATCTAACATTGGTGACACATTCTGATAAAATTAAGTGCATCCTTTTCCATTGTCGGCCAGTAATACCCAAGTCTTGTGATATTTTTGGCTAAAGTAGGACCAATCAAATGAGATCCACATATACCCTCATGTACCTCACGTAAGGTTGTTTGTGCTTTGTCAGTGTCGAGACATCGAAGAAGGGTATTGTCAAAGCTATGACAGTATAGGGTGTCACTAATGATGGTGTATCAGGCTACCTTACAGATAAAGGACTTCCTTTGGTTATTGGATAGGTTCAAGGGAAGGGTCTAGGACTGGAGATAGTCATAAATGTCTTGATACCATGGCAAACTGGGACCAACAAGCTCGCACACCATTTCTGACTCTGGAATATCTTATGTAGGTACCAAAAGTTGTTCTACCAAGAATTCCAATTGTGGCAGATTGCTAGGAATGTCTAGGAGAGATCCAATTGTAGCCATTACGTCTGCAGCCTTGTTTTGTTCCCTAGGAATTTTCTCAAAAGCTAGTATGTGGAAATATGACTGAAAATTTTCAACCATTCATTTATAAGGCAATAGCTTTTCATCCTTAGTTTCATAATCGTCATTGACCTGATTGATGACCAACTGAGAGTTTCTGAAAACCAGCAGTGTTTGGATTTTCCATTTTACGGCCATTTTGAGTCCTATGACAAGTGCCTCATATTTTGTAACATTATTTGTACATGGAAAAGCAATGCCAAATGACTTAAGTATGGAGTCTCCTTGCATTATGATAAAAAGTATACCTACCCCCAACTCATGACTAGTATGAGACCCATTAAAGTAGAGTTTCCAAGGGGATTTCAGCTCAACATGAAAGATGGACTCATCAGGGAATTCTACTATGAGAGGATGATCGCCTTGTATAGTTGCATCTACTAGTTGGTCAGCTATTACTTGTCCTTTTATGGCCTTTCTTTCCACATACTATATGCCATACTCACTCAAGATCATGACCAACTTTTCCAAATGACCTGCCAATGTTGTTATTCTTAGGAGATATTTTAGAGGATCAATTTTTTCCATCAATTGTGTCTTGTGATTCAACATGTAATGTCTTAATTTTTGGGCAGCGAAGACCACTACTAGATAGACACGTTCAATGGATGTGTAATTTAGCTCATATATGACCAATGTCCAACTGATGTAGTATATTGCAGATTAGTGCATAATAAACAAAACCCAAAGTAAATAATGAAGCACAAAGGAGGAAAACATGAAAACAAAGAAAGATCTCACCATATTTCTTCAACCTCCATGATTTAACTCCATTACATCTTCTCTATTTTCTGCAATATGTAGTTTTCCCTTAGATTTTATGTGAGCAATCTATGACTATGCCAAGACCAAAGCAAATGTTGAAGGATTTGATTACAAATGCTACACTATGCAAGTATGCAACTAGTAACTAAAGACTAAAATATGCCTAAATTATTCCAAAATTCCAAAATGCCAAGAGATGTGAAGTGTGCCTAAAACAAGATTGCATGAGATGTCAAAATGAGAGCAAAATTGACATTTTATAGAAAATTCAATTTTGGATGATTGGCCAAGATTAAAAGTTGACAAATTCCCTAGAATCAATGGACAAGATTCAATATGACAACCCATAATTAGGGTTAGGGAAACATTAGGATAAATTTAAAATGAGTGGACAAGATTTGATTATAAGAAAATAAAATCAAGGGTTGAAAATGCATGTGACAAGGAGATAAGAATAGCACAGAAAAAGAGAGCTGGAAAATCAAATAATATTAGAAATTACTTGATTTTGGGAGGAAAATTGCTATTTTGAATTAAAAATTAATTTAACTCAAAAAGGTGGGGTCATGTGATAGTAAATAATTAATTTCAATTATTTACTAAACGAGGGAAAATTAGAAAGTGGGACCATTTTAAAATAAATAATTTTATTTAAAATGGGGAAAATGCCAAGGTGGATAATAATTAAATAAATTAAAGAATTTATTTAATTACGAGAGGACATGTAGGAATTAATGATATATTTAAATAAACAAATAAAATTTATTCATTTAAATAATCAGGAGGAAATAATGGACAAAGATAATTAAATAAATTAAGGAATTTATTTAATTATGGAAAGACATTAAAGTATTAGTGATGTATTTAAATAAATAAATATAATTTATTTATTTAAATAATCAAGAGGAATAAAGGACATTAATTTATTAAATAATTATGCATTATTTAATTAATGGTTGAAAGTGGACCATAAGACATAATTAGATGTTTTAATTATGCTAGGAAGAATGTGGCAAAAAATAGAGCTTGCAGGCCTAGGTAATTTTTATGTGTCTACAATTTTATGTCTTAGATTAATGACAGTTGGTTATGTCACCGAAGGATGTTTCATATGAACTTTGATAATATGGTGAGAATCGGTTATGTACAAGCTATGAGAGATTTACCAAGGATTACAAAGCCTGTTAATGCTATTTGCAAGGATTGTCATTTTGGAAAGCAAGCTAGAAACTACTTTAGGTCAAAGTAACAATCTACTACCAAACTATTGGATTTTATTTTGATTGATGATTACTCTAGATTTACATGGAATAAAGAGAATTCTACAAGGTGACAGGTATTTTATGCTTCTGATTGATGATTACTCTAGATTTACATGGGTTACTTTTCTTAGAGAGAAATCTGATGCATTAGATAAATTCAAGGCATTTAAGGTTATGGTTGAGAATGAAGGAAATTTCAGAATAATATGTTTGAGATTTGACATAGGTGGAGAATTCACTTCCAATGATTTTAATATGTTTTGTGAAGAACATGGAATAAGAAGATAGTTGTCTACTATGAGAACTCCTTGGAAAAATGGAGTTGTTGAAAGAAAGAACAAAACAGTTCAAGAAGTTGCTCTAGATCATTGATTACTGAGGCAGGTCTACCAGAAGTTTACTATAGAGAAGCTATTCACACTTTTTTTTATGTGTTCAATAAAGTTCAAGAAAAAAAAAACACTAAGACCCCCTATGAGCTATGGTGTGGAAGAATTCCTACTGTCAAGTATTTAAGGTATTTGGAAGAAAATGTTGTATCATAAGGGATGAAGAAAGTTGAGGGAAGTTTGATGCTAGATGTGATGAGTGTATCTGCCTTGGATGCTCTACTAGAAGCAAAGCTTACAGATGTTTCATTAAAAGGCTAAGAAAGATTATAGAGTGCACAAATGTCAAGGTGGATGAAGCATTAAATAATTCAATTAAAGTTGATGGCTATGTATTAGATGAACCTGTTAGATAGGAATCCAAAACAACAAAGGTAAGTGACAACCACTACACTAAATATAAGCTAAAATCCAAATCCAAACAAGAAAGAACAATCAAACAAGAGGAAGGACATAAGAGCAATAAAATAAAAAATTCCCCATCTTGAAGTTGAATAACCTTCCTTGTCTCTCCTCAAAACAACCTTTGCAAGTTTCCCTCAGTTCATTGTATGCAAGCACTTGCAAATGATAAGCATGACTATTGGAGATATGTGGTTTTTAAATTGAAAATGGAGGAGAAAACCTTCTTTTATAGAAATTCATTCAAACGAACAAATGAGATTGAAGTTCTAGAAATATTCTCATATTGACGATTGAGGATTCATGCACCATAGAGTAGTGGGCTAGGGATGACTATGAACGGATTGTTAAGATCGAAAGAAGACCAAAGGAAATCAATGGTTGAGATTCAAAAATGAGAGAGGTGAAGTGTGTCGTAGAAAAATGGACCCTTTGCTTTACATGGGATTAATTCATGATAAATGGACTTAAACAGGTCTTAATCTAGTGTTGTGAATTATTTTATGTATACACACTAGGTCTTGGACCTTTGCAAATCAAATAACATGCTTTTAATAATGTCTTGTAAAGGTGTTGTAAAGTCTTGTAAAGGACCTTCACACTTTTCTAGACTTAATTAACCTATTTCTCCTTAATCCAACATTATAAAATATATTCAAATGCATGATCACATCAATCTAGAAGGTTCCTTAATGTTAAACTAGTGTTGTAATGTGTCTTGCACATTCACATCAGTTCTTATGTCTTTCTTCACTATGTGGACCTCATTTTAGTGTTGTAAAGTGTATTAAATCACACCTTCACATTGATTTCTATGTCCCAAGCCCTATTTTACATTTACATCATCACTAATAGGACCCTATTAACCCATATTGTGCATCCCGAGGCTTTAATTGATCAAATACCCAACAAAGTTGCAATTTAAACATTATTTATTTATCTCCTAGCTTCTTTGCTATCAAAATGGCCCCTGTGGGACCCATTTTCCATGCATGGTGAATTAGTCTCGTCCAGGTGTGACCCATTCACCATGTGTGGTGAATGAGTCCTATCTGGCCCCCATTTTAACCTTTGAGCAGGAAAAAATGAAATTTAAAGTTTATTTTCAGTACATGTTAGCCTGTGATGAGGTATTATCAAGTACTAAGGCACAATTATCTATAAATAAGTGTTTTATCCTCATTTTCCATAACAACCACTCATTTTGTACATCTCTTATCATTAATCTTCTCATCCAAGTCAAGCAAATTAGGGTTTTGTCATTGCAAGTCATTGAGAAAGCTTCTAAGGACATTCAAGGGCTAAATATTCTTCCATTATTATAGAAATTCAAGATCAATCATCATGGAAAGGTAATCTACTCCATTGTTGCATGTTTTATTCACTTATTTCATCATTTTGGTTTAATTACCTAAATGGGGTTTGACTTAGGCAAACCCCCACGCCCTAACATTCAATATATCTCTCTTTTGTCTTGTTTGTATGTAGATTTAGATCTCTTGGAAGCTTGGAAATCATTGAAGATCAAGTTGAAACATAATTCAAGTCATTTATTCATCATTCAAGTCAAAATATCAACAAAAAGGCACTTTCAGACCCGAATCCGACAATTTCAGAATTAGACACCTGTAGAGAGCAGAAGTGCAGATCTATCTCCACAAAGTCTACTCTTGATTTTGTAGATCCCTATAGGTGGAAAAATTCACCACTGATGGCGAATGAGTCCAACCTATAGGCCTGAAATTTGATTTTCTTAGAATTCAACTCATAGCAGTCAGAAACTTGTTTCTTGAGCTTTTCACCAGAAGTAGGACTGATTCACCATCTATGGTGAATCAATCCTAGTGGAAATTAACAATGAATTTTGGAGCATTCTAGAACCTTCCAGCAACACTAATTTGTCTCTAGGTGCACTCAGATTCATCTCTTTCCTTTCTGTTTTGCATATTTTCTTCATTTAGTTCATTATTTCAATACACAATGTGTTTTCAAACATCACTTGCTTCTTAGGTTTTACATGCATAATCAATCAATTATTTATATTAGTTTCATTCATGTCATTCCATTTAGTCCTAATTACATCATACACAGTCTAATTTGAATGATCTAGTTAGAATTTTATGCCCTACCTCTCTCCTTTTAGGTGAACAACCCTATAAGAGCTAGAGAAGTGCTTGGTACCAAAAATCTATGGTTCAAGAAGAAAATAGAGGAAAAGAGAATATTTGACCAAGTGGGGGAATAAATAATTATTTAAATTAGTTTTTTTTTATGAGGAAAATGGGAATTTAGTTAAAATGATTATGCAACCAATTAATTAAATAGGAGGAAATAGAAATGGGATATTAAATAATTAATTTGGATTAATTATTTAATAGTGGAAGAGTGACAAAAGATAATTAAATAGTTTGAATAATTATTTAACTATAGAAGAATGGAAAGACTAATGAATAGATAAATAATTAATAATTATTATTTAACTATAGATGAATAATGAAAAGCAAATAATTAAATAAACGATAATTTATTTAATCATTGAAGGAAAGAGTGTCAGTGGCATAATTAAATTTATTTAATTGATCAGACTAGAATGGAGATCATGAGAATAAATTAATTAAATTAATTAAATTATTTAATTATGCAAGGGAGAAGAACAAGACATTTTTAAGTGTGCATTTTTCCCCTCCTTGACATAATGTGGTTCTGAGCATTTTTTCAAAGAATTATTTTTCAAATCATGTCCCAAGCCTGGTGAAGGTGGGATAGACCTATGCTCCCTCGGAATTTTTTTACAAATTTTCCAAAAAAATTGAAAAATTTGAAAATTGTTCTGAAAAGTCAAATTGATAGCCAAGAATGTCATGGTGATGAAAGATTTAAGTTTCAATACATTCAAGGTAGCCAGGATAAGGTTTTAGACCTCTTAGAGAGTGCATCCAACACAAACCCTAAAAGTTGGATGTCTAAAAATAGAAAGTAGAGGATAAAATTCCTCATTTGTGCATTTTGAGTTTGGAGATTGAAGAGCTCTGAGAGAAGAAGCTACAAAGATGTCGCCTGTTCCACAAACCGAACATCAAGGATATTGTGTCTAGACCTTTAGACGACTAGATGGAATAAGAGAGCCAGTAAGTGCCTTTTAGCCTAGTTTGTCAATTTTTAATTTCACTCATTTCTAGGACCTAGAAAAATTTAGCAAGCAATTGTGTTGTTTCTGGTTTTCCACAAATGCAATCGTGAATGACGCAATTTTCTATGCTTCGACACAAGAGTTTAGGTCACATCTAGGTTAGGTTTATGTTTTCAGGATGTTCAAAAAAATTGCTATAGATTGACGCATGTGCAGTCTACAATTACACAGTTCCACTAATGTGTGATGCAATAGACTAGGTAAATGATGCAAACAATTTTATAAACCACAATTGATTGGGGATTCAATGTGATTGATTCCCTTCGACGCAAATGTGAAGACATATGATGTAATTTTTTTGAGACAATGCATATGAAGATTGTGTGACACAATTGAGATTTTGTGATGCAATTTCTTAACTATGCGACACAATTGACTATTAAAAAAATTTCCTCAATTTTAGATAAAATTTCTTTTGCAGCTTAAGTCTAATAGGTTTGACTAGGATTTTTTATTGACTCAATGCTTGTACTTGTGATGAAAGGTTGCACTTGACCCTATTTATACATGGGAGTCATAACTTGTGACTTACCAACTACGGGATTCGTTGACTAGCACAAAGAGATGCCAACTGTGGCATCTTGGTTTGTATCATGTGACTTTCATTCCCATGATTAGGGAAAATAGGGGTATGTTGACTGCACTCGTAGAGAGATGGCATTCAGATACATGTTCCTTCCACCTCCTAACAGGAGAGATGATTGTGACCCTAGAGTACATCTATTAGATATTATGACTACCTATTTGAGGAGAGAGAGTCATGTACAACCTAGGATGTGGATATCAGGCATTCCTAGACTATTACATATATGAGGATGTCAAGGATCTAAGCATAGACTAACATGAGATAAGATGGGAGACCCTGGAAAATAGGTGCAAGAGGTTTGACTACATCATGTGCATGCTAATTATAGGGGTTGTTATTCCAAACCACCAAGGACATAGGTTCCCAGTGGGATGGGGAGATATGCTAGTGTAGATGATTGTCAAGGATATAGTATATGCATCAGGTCCTTTCTTATTAGTAATGCTCTATTTTTAGTTGCATGACATAGTGTATTGCAATGGACAATTTTGAGTTGTGGTGTGACGCTCCATATGGTATGGGCCTAGGAGCATATCACTTTCTTTTTTCCTCTTATCAGTCGAATGATGGGGGTGAACACACCCTATGTGTATATGTACCATGGGGCCATGATGCAGACACATATCAGAGAAATTAGATATTACAAGCATAACATTGATACTGTGGTTAGTTTTGTGTGGAGACCCTATAGAGATAGTGCTTAGTGGCTTGATGAGGATCAGCACCTGTCATGGTGTAGACAACAAAGATACCTGATTGGATGAACAGTCCAATCACAACACATTATTAAGATGTATTTATTGGATCGGGTGTTGAGATAATTCATAGAGATTCAGGTTATTCTACAAGGCACAATAGAGTTTTCTAGATCCTCTTGAGAGGTGACACCATGGGGGCTAGTTATACCAGTTCCCACAATAATGTAGGGGATTGATGGACTACAAACAGTGTAGTGTGCATGGAGGGGAGGTCTGACAGATGCTAGGAACACATCAGAGTATGATGCATGGTGGTTGACACATAGGACAGTGCCCTTGATAGATATTGATCAACCAACACCAATAGCACAGTGAGGTTGGGGCCCATGAGGCTGGAGGGGTAGAGGATAGGGAGGTAGAGGATGAGGAGATGGAGGACGAGGAGATGGAGGAAGGATGGAGAGAGAGAGAGGGAGAGAGGGAGGAGGAGGGTGGATGGAAATGGATGGAAGGTGGGAGATGGAGATAGAGTAGCTAGAGGAGGCTGCGATGGAGGTAGAGAAGCCAAGGGAAGCGAGACAGGAGGAGGAGGAGGAGGATATGGGGGAGGCTGAGCGGATCTTATGAGAGAGGATCATCATGGGAGAGGACATGGATGCAAGATTGGAGGAAGTACCCATCAGGGGCAGAGATGGATTAGTTGAGCAGAGAATAGAAAATATGTAGAGATGTATATAGGCCTTGGTGGTTGAGGTAGGGACACTATGGGAAGAGAGGGATGGTCTCAAGATAGAGTGAGATACTCTACAACTAGAGAGTGATACAGTTGCGATCATGCAATAGGAGGAAAATCATTGTATTATAGATTTCATTGCTACCTATAGTGGGACTACAATAGATATGGCCCAAGAGATTGCTAGGGTCAGTTAAAGAGATCAGTATTATAGAGACCTATATGAGGCTGAGGTACTCCCTAAGCGCAGGGCACCAAGTGCATCAGATGCACTAAGTAGTGGAAGGTCTCATTGTAGATGTTCTCACAATAGGTCACACAATGGTAGGGTATTAGGACTGTCACTGTCACATCCATACAATAGGCCACCATCAAAGCATAGGTCTTCACATTCACCACAATGGTCACCTAGACAGGATGAGGGGAGCTCTAGCTAGAGCCCATTTTGACATATGTATTAGGACACTTTTATTTTGACCATCGAGCCTGTGAGCTCCATTTTATTATACATGATACATCTTGACATTGTACTATGACACATTTTGAGCGATTTACGATATGATTTTTTGTGGTGATTTATGATATGCATTCGTATGTTTCCATGATTTATGGTTATGATTATGTTATGGATTGTCATGAGTTTATGATTTTTACTTATGCATGCTATATAATCATGCGGTGTTGTGATATGATGGATAATTATGCATTTATAATGTTGTTAATGCATCTTATATGATTATGCAATGATGTTATATATTAATGCAGTACAAATGACCTAAGTTTGTGATGTGATGTGATATGTGAATGCAATTAATATTATGTAATATGATGTTTATGGCTTATGAATGTGATGATTATAAATGTCTAATGCAGATGCAAAATATGATGTATGATATGATAATAATTACATTTTGCTTATTAAATGTTGATACGATGTATATGCAATATGATAAACAGGTAGTGGACTATGATTATGATGTAATAAAAAATGAAATGACATGCCTAATATGTTATGATATGAAAACATGATGTAATGAAATGGCAATGCTAGATGGACACACTCTTTGATTTTGTATTTTTCTTATGCATTATATATATGTGTGTGTGTGTGTGTGTGTGTGTGTGTGTGTGTGTGGCCTATTATGATGATGTAATGGTTTTATATGTTGATGTCTTATATGTGATTTCTAGATGTATGTAGTTATTTTTATGATGTTATTTATGACATGTGATGCTTATGATGGATGATGACTATGAAATGTTAATTTATGTTATGTTTGTATGATGTAAATACAGTATGATGGATGGCCATGGATTAAGATTATAGATGTAAATGTGACCTATATGCAATATGTCATGGAAATATTTATGTTATTCAAAATGATACATGATTTGATAATGGATGTTTATATTGATGCCTATATGCCTATATGCCATGGATATTTTTGTATTTTCTGATGTAGTATGTATGGTTTAATATGTATGTATGATAATGCCTATATGATGCTTCTAAACATGAATATATATGTAGGATATCCTTTTGTGTGTCACAAGATTCCATCAAAATGTAGACGAAAGAAATGTTAATGTGCAAGACATGGACGTTATTATGGAAGAAGGCTTCCAATTATTTTCCAAATAAATAATAGGCCTTGCATTTAATCATCATTGGGTGGTAGAAAATGTGAAAAATGGACAACAAACACCATGGTATGACATAGACCAGGGTGTACAAGGCCATCCACTTGCACGAAACGGACATTCTAAAAGACAAGGAATGCCATGACTCATACGAAGGACCCAATTGCCCCAATATTTTTTTGAAGCCAAACCACATACAACAAGCAAAGAAAAGAGATCATCATCCATCATCACTCCTCTAAATCCTTGAGAGGACATCCTTAAGGTGGCTAGTAACATGATCAAAGAGAAACCAAAAGATAAGACAAAATTAGACCAACAAAGCCAATAGCCATTTAGATCATTTTCTAATGAAATAATATTTGTGGATAGGATTGACAAGATTGATTGATGTGATTGATTAGGTTAACCAAGTGACCCATTGATTATGTCTTGTTTCAAGAAAGACATGTCTTGTTTAAGGAAGATGACCCAGTTGACTAATTAATTTTTTAACAAAGATTAACTAACTAGATTGATATTAACCGAATGATAGATTTGACCAGTTGAATAAGATTGATTAGTAACACTCGATTTCAAGAAGGACACACCCTGTATAAGGCAAGAGATGGATTTGACAAATTTGGTTAACTGATCAAGGAGATGACTACACCTAGCGCCAAGAAAGAAGTATCCTATATAAGGTGAAATATATGACTGACCAATGACAACATCTAAATCTCAAGAAGGAAACATCATGATGGATTGATATAATGGAACAATATGACCAAGGTTGGTTGATTATATCATTGGATTGATATAATATCAAGAAGGACACATCCTGATGGTTGTCTGATTAATTGTTTGAAAAGGATTAACTGACCAGATTGATATAATGGACCAAGGTTAATTGATTGACCAATTGACCAATATGATAAGACCAGTCATTTAATTGACGAAATTAACCGAATGATAGATTTGACCAGTTGACGAGATTGATTGGTAACACCCTATTTTGGGAAGGACACACCCTATATAAGGAAAGAGATGGATTTGAAAAATTTGGTTAACTGATCAAGGAGATGACTACACCTAGTGCTAGGAAAGACCTATCCTATCTAAGTTGAAAGATAGGATTGACCAATGATAACGTCTACATCGCAAGAAGGACACATCCTGATGGAAAATGAGAGATAGGACCGAATGAGGCAAATTTTATAATGCCACATTCCGATATAAGACCAATAACTTAGGTGATAGTGATGATTTGGCAATTGATCGATCAAAGATTAAATATTTGTTGGGTATGCTCATCTATTGATTCATGATTTGGTTTGAATAGTGATTGCTCAAGGACAAAGAACATGACCAAACTCAAAAAACCCTAAAGGACTAACCTGGGGCTTCGGGGGCTCATCGATTGATGGCCTTTCCTATGTTATACATGCAGAGACCTTAGAGTTTGACTGATGTAGATCGAACTTGATATTATTGGACAAAACCCTAAGGACATAGTCCTGGGAGTCCATCGAGTGATGACCTTGCCTATGTATCAATGCGCAGAGACAACGTAATTTGACCAAACTAACATAGATTGAATCTAAATCTGACCTTGGTTTGGAGCTTTTTGATGTTTTTGGATTTTTTGGATTTTGATGTTTTGTAATTTTTTTGGATTTTTATTTTATGATTTTTTTGGATATTGATGTTTTATGATTTTTTTTTATTTTTGATGTTTTATGACTTTTTTGGATTTTGATGTTTATGATTTTTTTTGGATTTTAATGTTTTAAAAGGTTGATACCATATGTAGGATCCCATGTAGATGTAAGTCGAGGAATTTCCCCCAATCAGGTATAGGACCAATTTATTATGTGTGCGGGGATCAATGGATGCAAAGGATGGTCGAGAAAGCGAAGGACACTAAATGTCGATGGTTCTCAGGCCACAAGAAGGATGACAATTTTTTTTTATAGATGGATGATATGTGTGAACGGATTAGCGAAAGGAAAAAAATAAGGTAGAGTGATAGTAGAGGAGGAGCATAGACTGACTATGCAAGGAATTTGTTTTTGAGGTTTTCACCATGGTACTTATCCAAAGCACCACCAAAGTGGTTTTCACTTTTGGATGAATTATTTCTCTTTACTATTTTTTTTATTTTTTTATTTTTATTTTTCTAATTTTTTGGTTGTCATCAAGATGCCTATTTGCCAAGTTTTCATCAGGGTGTATTTTTTTACTTTTTGATGGCATACTCTGAGAATTAGGTGTAATATCTACGAAGGTGCATACTGTTGATAGGATCAAGCAATGGTTCACCTTCCAGAGTGAAGAGTTGATTATCACCAGATACATATGTTGTTGTGATGATATAAGGGCCCAACCAATTGGGTTCAATTTTTTTGAGCTTTTCTCGATCTATTTGATTCTTCAGGTTCTCTTTCAGGACCAGGTCATGAATTTCAAAGCTTCTAACCTAAACCTTATTTTTATAACTGTGGTGAAGATGATTTTGGTATGCCTATAAGTGGACCAAGGAATTCTATCTCTTTTCATCCAATAACTCTAGCTCAAGTAGATAGGATACACAATATTC
>VDFB02120204.1:0-18006 GCA_007258455.2 Sequoia sempervirens | reverse complement strand
CTAACACCATGCTATGAGCAATTACTTTAAAGTAGCCAAGAATGAAAAGGAGAAGGAGGTTTGCTCCCCAAAAATACATAAGGGGTCTATGGATTTAGGGTCAGTATCTATCTTTGCTGCAAGGATATTAGAGAGCTCAGAATTGTCATCATTCCCCAAATACACATATAACTGGAAGAATGACACAAAGAGAACGAAAAAAAGAAGAAAAGGAAAGCCTTTTGGGTCAACATGAAAGAGACATAGGGTGTCTCAACTCCTTGCATCATCCCCAAAAGGAAAACACAAGACAAAATGAAAATGAAAGGAAAAAGAAAAGATAATGAAAAGCTTTTTGGGTCAACATGAATGTCGATGCCTTACGTCATCCCCAAAAGGAAAACACAAGACAAAATGAAAATGAAAGGAAAAGAAAAGATAATGAAAAAGATTTTGGGTCAACATGAAGGAGACATGAATGTCTTGATGCCTTGCATCATCCCCAAAAGGAAAACACAACACAAAAGGAAAAAATGAAAAGAAAAGATAAAAGATCAATGAAAAGGGTCAAAAGTATATGACATATAGAAGAATGAACATACAAATAGAGGAATGCACATAGAGAGAGGAACATCAAATAGAACATAACGAGGGATCATGCTACACACATGTAAAAAATAAAATACAAAAGAATAGTAAGGCATAGGCGAGTCAACCTAAAGCAAGTCACCCACCTTCCAATCTCAGTCACCAAAATGATTAATAGGGAAAAGGGAGGGAATATATCTATGTAGGGATATATCACACACTTTTCTACATAATCATTCAATAATGTCATAGGAGTCCCAATTGGATTGACTAACAACCTCACAAGGTGAGTCAATTCACAATGAGGAAGGCCTAGGCAGGGTTCTATCCAATCTAAGGGGTTCACCAACAAGCAAATGCTTGGAAAAGGAAATGTTGGAGAACACAATGTGATATGAAAAATGATCTAAAATAAGCTAAATGAGAGATGCAAATAATGAAATTATGTAATATGGAGATAGTATGTGTGTAGTTGGGAAGTCCGGAGATGTTGTGAGGATTCTATAAATTCAAAGTAGCTGCCAAAAAGTATTATGGAGGACTAAGATGCCTAGAGTGGTGTATTAGTCATGCTGCTATTTTTTGGGGCAAATATAGAGTCTTCGGATGTCAGAATCAGATCTAAAGGAATCTTTGAAAAATATGCTTGGGAGGGCTAAGATGCTCAAGGTGACATATTAGTCCTACTCTGAATTTCTGAAAACTCTAAATGTGGTCCTAAGATCCAAGGTTTGTGCTTGCTTCCTTTTCAATCTCAGGTTCTGAAACTTCTGAATATGACTTGTAGGTGAGTTTCCGTGAAGATGACAACTTTGAAATGCAACTTTTACAACTTTGTACTCCAAGTGATCTTCAAGATTTCAAGCTAGATCTGCAATCACAAATATGCAAGAAGGGAAAAACTTGTTTGTTAGTGAATGGGGGTTTTCCTTGGTTAAACCCCTTGTTGATAATGAAACCTTGAAATGAAATGGAATAAAGAAGGAAATGGTGAATGAACAACATGCAATGCTACAACTCACCAAACCTTTGTTGTGAATTCTGCAAATTTGTGTGCAATGGTTGCAATGGATATGGATCTTGAACCAAAGATATAAACTTGAATTGCATGCTTGAATTAAAACCCTACATCACAAATGTTAGCACAACACCACACATGATGCAAGGAAGCTCTTTGATATGATGCTTGAATCTTGATGATGGCTCCAAATGCTTGATATAATTCTCTTGAATGCTCTTGTGAACTCAATTTGATATTATGAATGCTCTGACAATAGACTTGGATTGAAATGAATGAATGAACCTTGTATTTATACTTACTTATGCTTAATATCCCAAAATTACATTACACCAAGTTGACATATAAATTCCTTAAATAAAAGAGGCTAAATTCCACCAAAATTTGAAATTAAATCTCGAAAAAGGCTCAAGGAGGACTAAGACACCCTAGGTGGCATCTTAGTCCCATGTCCTAAAAACTTGGGGAATAGACACCAAAAAGGAGCACAATTAAGACATCTCAAAATTAGGGTCTTGAGACCTTTGGGGATAAAGACGCCCTACATGGCATTTTAGTCCCAACCCAAAAATCAAGAACACTTCAATGGAATCATTAAATTATCATTTATGCATTGGAGAATGTCAGGATTCACTAGAAAAATATAATTCATAGGGCTTGTAAATGCAAAATAGGACCAATTAAGACATAAAGAAGCACAAATAAAGCAAGGCAGGCCCAAACAAGTGTAAAAATGCAAGGGTATGCATTTTACTACACTACACTATAGGATCTCCATATCCCCATTCTTCTTCCTATGAAATAATAGAATTCCATACATGTTTTCATCTTCAAAAGGGCTCTAGATTAGAATCTTTTGATCAATAGTAAACATATACCAAGAACTTTGATAGAAAGTTTTTAGTGTACCTATTAATTGATACCCCAAAAATTTAGACCTTTTGACAACCTTAGCATCCTTCTTCTCTACACTTTGGATAAAAGGTGCCTCAGAAGCATTATTATCCTTCTTCACATTATTTGCATAAAAGAATTGTTGAGGAAAAGAGGAGGCATCATGCTCTCATTTAGTAGGATTCTAGCATGCCTAACCCCAAACTCTCTTATTTAAGAGATCATGTTTTAAGGAAGTATCTTCATCTTATGAAGCATCTAGAGGATGTTGTGTAACCATTAAATAGGATCAAAGATGTCTTAGAGGCATTCTTATCATCCATGAAATTTGTGTAACACCTTTGCAAAGGTGAAGAAGAGGTATCATTTTTTTGTTTAGTACGATTTAGAGATTCCTCACCTCAAATGCTCTTGTCTAAGACATCATTTTTAATAGAATTATCATCATCTTAGGAAGAATCTAGAAGAAGGTGCAAACCTAAATAGAATAACTAAGGTCCATTTCACCATGTATAAATTTTTTCATGTATGACAGTTTGATAATCAATAAGCTAACAATAATGTGTCCAATTAGAAATAATTTTTGACATGAGAATCAAATATTCTAATAGTTGAAAACATACTTCTATATCTTTCCCCCTAGCTACAACAATACCTCCACAAGTAAACCTTTTAAAGAGGGATGGACAATGAATAAACCCAAATAATTAAAGCCAAGGAATTTTTTGTCATGGGATTGTAAGGAAGAAATCATGGGTTCACCAAACAACATTATTTATTTATTTTCTCTCCCTATGTATATTTATCTATTATTTCTTATTCACTCATCTCTATCTCTATCTATCTAATTGCCTTGCCCCTTTCTATATTCTTGCATTTTATCTTTTCTTTTATTCTTTCTCTCTACTTTGCTCACAATTTCTTTTGTTCTCTCCATCTCTCAATTTTATCTTTATTTTTCTTTCTTTGTCATTTATTCTTTTTTAATCTATCATTCTTTGCTCCCCTCTATTAATCTTTTTTTTTTCACTTTTTCTCAATCTTTTTTTCTTTCCCTTTTTTCTATCTCTATTTCTATATTTCCTTTTTAACATATTTTTCCTATTTAGTTTTCTTTATGAATTATGGGGATTGGCCCATGGATTGTTAACCTTAGAGTTTGAATGCTAGAGCCCATACTTTGCATCTAGTAACATGGATATTATACCATCCATCCTAGAACTTGAACAATGTGCCTTGGGTATGAAACCCAAGAACATAGAGCCTTGAGATATTGGAAGCTGAGCCCTAGACTTGTAGACTGTGGACTTGTAGACAAAGAAACCTTTACTTTTACCCTTAACCCTAAGATTCTAGACCATAAAATTTGGAACCATATATCTTGCAACTTAGGGTCATGGACCTTCAAATGAGAAACCTTTACCCTATATATAAAAATCTTGAATGTTTGACCCTAAAATTTTGAACCCTATACTCTAAAACCTACACCCTAGAATTGTGGACGATGGACCCTAGATCAAGAAATATTTACTCTATGCAATGGACCCTATATAATTGACCTTAGATATTTGACCTTTATCATAGGAACATAGATACCAAGCCCTTGGAACCTAGACATCAAAATTTTGACTCTAGAAACTAAACTCTCATTCTCATACACTATAAATTGCATGTTTGAACCTCAACCATTGAGCTTCAACTTGAAACCACTAAACCATTGGCTCTTGGACACTAGATCCTTGTCCTTAGTATTAGGACTATATAATATAGACATGGACCACATATTTCAAATCCTTCCATCTAAATCTTATGCTTTGTATACCTTAAAAAATGGAGCATACACCTTGAAAATAAGATCCTAGACCCCAAAAATTTTAACCTTAGACCGTGGATTCATAGATTGTGGACCCTAGTCCAAGAAATCATTACCATATACAATGATTCCTTGCACCTATACTTTTAACTTCTAGACTTGACACAATGGAACCTAGACTAGTGATTATTTGTCATAGACCACATTGACACCAGAGGCTAGACCTTATGAACCCTAGACCATAGACCTATAACCCTATTATGTCTTTATTTATTTTGTTATTTTTTATTCTTGTGTACTGTGTCACTATTAATCTTTCTTTATATCATGTTCTTCATCTTTCCCTTCTCCCTCTCCCTATCTCTTCATTCCTATTATTTCTAATGTTTCTTTTCTTATCTTCTTGTTTATTTCTTACTACATTTATTTATGTTTTTCTTTCAGTCCATATATTTTCCTTTTTACCTTTCTTCCTTTCTTCATTTCCTTTTTTAATTACCTTCACATTTTTTCTTTGTCCTTAACTCATTCACTCTCTTCTTTTGTTCCTTGTTTAATGTTATCTCTTTCTATCTCTTTTCTTTCTTATTTTGTTCTTTATTTTTTCCCTTTTATTTCTCTCATTTTTTCTTCCATGTTTCCTTTCTTTATTTTCCTTTTGTCTCCATTTTCCTTTTTTTTTTTCTTTCTCATTTTGTGGGCTCATTGCTTCTACTAATTTTCCCTCTATCTATCTATATCTTTATCTCTTTCACAAGTATAAGGGAGGTTTTGATTTGGAATCTATGGTTTTGTATAAGAGAGAAACAAAAGCTTCAAGAGAGGAGATTAGAGAGCTTTGCCTCAAAGGTGTATGCACATGATAAGTATAAGAGCTATGGGAAGAAGGAAAATTTGGCTGAAAACAAGAACTATGTGCTAAGAGTAGAGGGAGATATTATGTGGGGAGGAGTACACTTTATGTTGTTAAGGGATGAGGGAAGATTTGATAACTTCTATTATTCTAACATTTCTTTTGAATGTAAATAACCAAACATGTACTTTATGATATTAATGAGGAATGCTATTTTTATTTGTCATATAATGTATGCCATGTTCCAATTATTGTGACTCAAAATTTCATCCTTGTTGTTATATGCTTGTCTACATGTTTATGTTGATAGGTAGTTTGTTATGTTTGCATTTTATGGAAGGTTGTATGTATATATTTATGTATGATTCTCTTTTTTGTGGCTATAGGAGGTAATCATAGTGAGTAGAAGCTACCTATATACCAAAGCAATATTTTTCTTTCAATTAAGGTTTTGACCATTTGTTATACTAACACAACCTCCCTCTAGCTAAACATGCATGTAGGTGATCAATATTAGGCCTTGAGTGTGGGAAGTTTGTGTTGTCATTGATGTCAGCGGATCTATGTTGTTGCATTGATGTCAACCTATGGAGATGCTTTGATTGGTTGCATTATGTTGTCATTAGTAGTCCCACTGATGTTAATCTCTAGTGTTGCTTTGATGAGCAAGTGCTTGTGGATATCAACTTCTTGTGTGGTTGAGTTGTTGAGAAATTATTGTAGATGATGAGATGATGTTTGTGGTGCTTGGTTTCCAAGTTCTTTTGAGAAAATTTGAATAAATGAGGAAATAGTGTGTCATATAAGTGTTTTGTATGGAAAAGTAGTGTTCAACATTTTTCTTAAAATTTCTTTTGTATTGAAGTTATGCTTGTGTGGTTCAGATATATTGATCAAAGGTGTTCAAAGGTGTTATATCCAAAGTTTCATGTTTTGGATCGTTTGACAGAAGAAATTGTGTTCACTAGTGCATGAATTGTGAAAGCAGTGTTGTCTAGGAGAAACAGTTTTGCTCCACATTTCTTATGGAATCTAGGAGTGTGCTTATATTGTTCATATCTATCTCCAGTCTAAGTTGCTTGTGTTTTGGTGCTTCACAAGGTTGGATTTATAAGTTATAATGTGTGGAAGGTTAACTGGTTGTACAAAATGAATATATTTTTTAGGTTTATGTTGTTGTGAAGGATTTGTTGCATTTCAAGATGTTGATGGAATATTTCATATTGTGTTTAAGTGTTATGTGTGGTCTAGGAGTCATATTTGGATCAAAGGAAGTGTGTACTTAAATGTTTAATGGTGTTAACATGAGTTCAATCGACCTTGGTTGTTTACACTAATTGAAAATGTGTTTCAGTGTTTGTGGAAGCATGGTGTGGCAAGTGTGGGTAGATTTGGGTCTGAGTTAAGGTGTGATGTGGTCTACCTTCATCCCTCTCCAATGTGGGAATGTTTTGGTGCCAACCTATTTTTAATTTATACATTTGAGGTACATAGATGACCTTGTAGATTGTTTTCAAGGTTGTAGATGGTGTATATGTGTGATGAATTGATGGATAATGAGTTTGTAGAGTGTGTGATGAAAAGTGTTGAGATGTGAAGTGTGAAAGTGTGAAATACAATGTGAGCTTTAATTCCTAAGACTATTGGAAGCAATAAGTAGAAGATGTCTACATTCTTCAATAAAGTTCCAGATGGTCTAGCGATACAGTGGTGAATCTTTTTTGTTGCTCTAAGATGAATTTATTATTGTAACAACCTTCTATCTTCTTTCAAATCTAGTAGTTATCCTTTGGTAGTGAGCCCTTCTTTCTTTTGGGTAGTGAATCCTTTGGCAATGAGCCTATTGTATTCAATGTTGCAATTACTTTATATTGTGAGCTAATCATCATGCCATGGTTTTTCCCTTCTTGGGTTTTCCACGTAAAATTAGTGTTTTGTTATGTATGGTTGTCATACCCCTGAAATGGCAGAGTATGAAACATTAAAATATACAAATAAAAAATAAAATAAATAACACATATATATATATATATATAAAGAGATTTAATATTATTATAATTATAATTATCTTGAGATAATATTATAGTTATAATCTTCAAAATATTATTATTACAATCATCCTACATTAAATATACGTGCATATATATATTAATATAAGATATAAAAATAAAAATAATAAATGTATTTAATGAAACATAAAACATAAAATATAAAATATACATAGCAACAATAAAAGTATTGAAGTCAACAATTTTATATCTCATAAAGCAATGATTATAAGAGATGGCAAAAACCAAACAATTAAAAGGCATCACTATTGTGGACAATGATTACATTAGACCAAGATATAAATTAGTTAAAAGATATTAACAAAAGTGAATTCTTTTAAATAGACAAGAAGGTATGCATCACTTCATCTCAATAGAAGGATATAAAATTTAATAAGGATGGGACAAAAAGATAAAGGAAACAATTATTAAAAAGCACATAAATTATAAGGAAGTAACGATCTCTAAATCAAGGGGCATGACATTTCAAAGAATACAACAATTAAGATGTTAATAAAAATGCATGACTCTCCAAAGTGATCACACCCCTTCTCCAAAGTAGAAGATATTAGATCAGGTTTATAGAAGAGAAAAGAAGAAGAAATATGAATATATCTATGAACATCAGATAACTTAATATGATATGATCGATTTAGGAAAAAGCAAAGTAAGAGGTTTGTAGGAAATAAAGATCCAGTTTGTATTGTAAGTTGATGGAATAATTAAAGGATATAATAAATGGTTAAATAAGATCAAGGTTTCCAGGCATGTCATTATTCATATCCTATGCCAGCATAATCATAATCTATTATGTCTTGCTAATAGGATTATTTTCTAATCTTAATTTGATATTGTTGATATGATTATTTGTTAGTCTAAAATTGATATTGCCGATATGACTATTTGCATGTTTAAATTTGATTAAATTACAATGTGTGTATTTGCACCATGATAGAAGAAGGGAGATTACAAGGGGGGAAAAAATGGGGTGCCCTCCTAGGTAAGCCACCTCTATAATCAAGAACCAATGTGTTCTATAATGGAGGACCCAGTGTCATAATATAATGGAGGATCAATGTGTCCTATAATGGTGAACCTTTGTGTTGTATAATGGAGGACCAAGTGTCCTATAATGGAGAACCTATGTGTTCTATAATGGAGGACCAAGTGTCCTATAATGGAGAACCAATGTGTTCTATAATGGAGGACCTAGTGTCCTATAATGGAGAACCAATGTGTTCTATAATGGGGGACCAAGTAGTCTCAAGGAGGCTAAAGAGGTACTTGCCTTTGTATCAAATGGTATTTCCTTTAGGCTAGGAGAGAAAATCCACCAAGACATCCTTTGTAACTTTAGTCCCCTATCATGATGTAACAATATAAGGAGATTTTCCAGAGAACAATGAGCGAGCATCTTCTAGGTATGGCACCTGAGGGGGACAAGATGAGCCCACAAAGGGCCAAGGGGGTACTATCTTGGTATAAAAATGGTATTACCATTGGGCTTAGGAGATTTGGACACCAAGACACCTTTCACAGTCTCACTTAGGCCTATCATGGTGTAACAATATAAGGAGTTCAATCACGAGGAAATGGAAAAGGATGGGAAGATGAAGATTGGGATCCTCGCTAAGCAGGCCACCTCATATGAATGGCAAGCACCACATGAGGCTAAGGGGGCTAAAGCACGCCATCGAATCACTCTCTTCCATTCTCCTCCATGGTTGAGCAGCCTAAGGAAAGTTGATAGTTAGACTAACAAATTTACTATAGATGTACTAATGTTTAATCATGATACTCTACTTATTAAGTTATCATTGTAATTAATCTCTAACTTGTTTGCATGGATTAGATCAAACCAAGGTGCCCTCTAAATCCATTGTTTGCTTGAGAAGTTGATAATTTAGGTTAAAATTAGTATAATCCATGTTAGGTACATTACAAGTGGTATTAGAGCAACATTCCTACTATCTTGAGGGTTAGGAACAATATATGCAACTAAGTCAAAGGGCTCAAAAAACCTTGGAAAGGGAAAAGAGGAAACTTATTAATATCATCACAAAAATGAGGGATGTTTAAAAATTTACAAATCTTAGTTGTAATTGGTTGAGGACAAGCAATCTTGAAGTGTGTTAGAATTGTAAAATTTTGAAAATTTTACAGTTGTTTATACCCATGAGTTTCCAAATTAGTCCTTACCATAAGCACAAAAATCCTCTCTTCATAATATTTTTTCCCATACTTTGTCATGTGGTCCCATAGAATCCATCTAGCCCTGAATATTTCACTGTATAATTCATATCAGCAAGAGATGGTGAGGGTCTTCCTGATCCATAAGCATTTTTTACTAATGTGTATCTTTTGTAGTCTATCGGCAAGAGTTCAGGAATGTCATACCGATATGATTTCATCTACAAACACATATCAATAGGATGCAATTCATTGTCTCGGCGACAGAAAGATCATATCGGCAAGAAAGTCATCATCGGAATAAGTCATAATGAACTCATATATGTCTTACCGACTGGCACACAAGGAGACATATCGGCCAGACCAAAAGTCATCGGAATGAAGTCTTATCGAATGCATCCGGTCTTGCTGACAAAGCATAAAGGGATTCTATCAAATGATTATCGAGATGAAGTCATGTAGTCCTACCGACCCATATGTCACGCCAATAGGATTATGTGGGTAAAGGACTTGATAGTATGAATTGATTATCAATGAGACTGATTTCATCGGAGAGAAATATGAGAGTCACACCGAGTGTTGTTTCATCGGCGAGAAAAAAATTATGTCTCAGCGACCAGAAAACATACCAAGGGATATATCTCGGTGAGACACAAAATAGTCTATGGAACATATCCCCGACTCAAAATGTCACAGCGATATACATAAGACCGAGATGATAACTATCGGTGAGACTCCAAATGTCGATGAGACTGTGGGACATTAGAGTGATATACAGTTTGCAATAGTTGGTGAGACTCAAAGTATCATAATTGGGGAGATTGGTATTGCTTGGAGGGTACTACCATGATTAGGGTTTATGGGTTTGAATATGCCCCATTCATTTTTCCAAAAACAGTCCCAGATAGAATTGCATATTTGGAAATTGTCCGACAGATGGACTATTCCATTGTTATGAATTTTAGCTCCTTTGGAAAGCAGGCTTTCATGCCCAGTACATTATGCTTTGTTGATTTCACTTTGTTATCCAAGGAAGGATACAATCTGATCCTTGATAAATTGTTGCAGTACAATATGAAAAGAGGACCACCCAAAAAGAATTTTGACCCAGAAGGGTACATTAATTCTGCTAAAATAAGGATAAATTTTGGAGGGTATTAACATGTGCCCTATCAATTTGATGATATGATCTAGAATTTGGAAGAGGAAGAAGTAGAGATAGTGATTGAAAGATATAATCAGGGGTTGCAGGATACAGAGTTATTGTCCTCTAGGGAGGAAGCGCCTAAGGATAATGTGCTACAAAACCAACCAGGTAAAATGTCTAGACTAAGAACTCAGCATTACACTTGCCCTACTAGAGAACTGAGTGTTGAAGAGAATGTAGAGGTAGACGCAAGGCACATGGAGTACACATTGTTTGTATCAGATGATGAATTTGTAAACTCTCTAAAGTTTAAGGCATTTATGTACAAACAAAAAGGAAAAGAAATAAGAGAAAGGGTTGACAACATCACATCAGGTAATGAAGAGCAATTACTGAATGACTTGAAGAGGTGTTTGGATGAGGAGATGGTAGGTATGACCCCTGAAAAGGGGAGGAAAATGTTGGAAAATGCTGGTGTCATGATTTTTCCTAGGCTAGATCTCAATTCTGCACTAGTCTTTGATAATTTCTTAAAGGATAGTAATGCTACACACAAGCTCAACCCATAAAAGGTAACAGAAGTGTATGTAGGATCGAAATACAATACAGATGAAGGATCATTAATGATTTGGGCCTTATATCCACCCCATAGGAAATCAGTAGTCATTGATACTGAGAAAGCATTCAGGCATGTCATGAATTTAAAGGTTGGAGAGGCTGATCCTGTGGCTACCGCAGAAATTGGAATTAATGTTACAAAACTAAACAAATCCCAAATTTAGATGTTAATTAAGGAGAGGGAAATGTACAAAACAAATAATGAGAGGATGTTGAGAGAGAAAGATCGCCTAAAATATTTGTTAGGTGTTACAATGAAGTCAACTAAGCTGCTTACTCATGGTGAAAGCTCTAAGTCAAAAGATCATTGGGAAGGATCAAGTGCTTACTCCCAAGGGAAATATGATGCACTTGTAGCAATAATCAAGAAAATACAGGCCAATTTAACATCTTGGTTGAATAAACTCTGGGGAACGCATTCACAGAAATTTGTTGCATTGCAAGAGCACAAAACAATGGATGGTAGGATTTTAGAGAAGTTTTAAGAAATAAACTGGAGTAGCATTTCTGATAATGCAGCAATTGAGGCTGCAAATCATTTTATAAATAAACACTAAGACTTCTTTGAATAATTGCAAGGGGATGCACAAGGATTGATAAATGCCACCAAAAAGGAACTGACCGCATTCTTTGATGATGAAGGAGAATTGAAAGAAATGACAAGGTGGAAGAATGAAAGTGAATCAATAATGCAAGACATTCTGAAGATGGCTACAACAAAAAATACAACACTGGATGAGGCGTGCGAACATAATGAGAAGATGGTTAGAATGGAGATCACAATCTAGAACACAGTGGGAGATGCAGATACGCATAAGCGTCGGGATTACGTGGATCACCTATCTAAAATTCATTTATGGCTTAATAGAGCCTGATTATCTTTTAATCTATTGTTGTTCAAACATATGACATTTTTGAAAGGACGCGTCCTTTCGAATATTTGATGTATAAATATCTGTTTTGGTAGCGAAAGATAAAGAAGATATAGGATAGAAGAAATATATAGTAGATTGCAATATTCTACAAATATGAGACTATGATGCAAGTTTAAAACTATGGAGATATCAATGAGAATTATTTGATGTGGTTGCGTATTTCTAGTATCAGTTGTTTGTTGTGTTCATTGAAAGTAATACTGAAGTTGTCTCCAAGGTTGATATTTTCTGGTTATTTAAATTGATATAACAAGTTTATATTCAGTTTATCGGTGCACATTTGTTGTATCTATATGGTTGATTAATTGGTTCTTTCAATAAAAGATTAAATCCTTTTAGTTGATCATAGTAATTAGGGAATTTCATTTGGATCATTAAGAAGAAATTGGTAATCATATTCTTGCATGTTTATACAAGTTATAAACTCAAATTATATGTCGAACAATTAGAGTACTTTCGAGAAAGAAGTTACTCATTTTAGATCTCTCTTGACTCTGCATACCCAATAAGGCACTAGTCTCCACATTTTCATTATTTTAGTTTCACTCATTATTCACATCTGTTAACTGAACATATTAGGTTTTAGCTTTGATATTGTTATACAATCTATACCATTCTATTTATCCACTCCCATTTTCCATTGTGGGTAAAATACTTCAGGGAATAAACATAAGTCAAGTCTGCCTCATTTATATAGGTATACCCGCCTAGGTCTAGCAGCAGCTAAAGAGAAGAAGGTTTAAACCATTTAAACCTTGTTTGTTACCCTAAAATGTACCAAGAGATTGGCAACCTCTTGAGGCACTTTACTGCATTTTTTGAGAACTAGCGAGGTGGACTATCATGCCCCTGAAATGATAGAGTATGAAACATTGAAAATATAAATAAAGAAATAAAATAAATAAAACACATACGAACATATATATATAAAGAGATTTAATATTACTATAATTATAATTATCTTGAAATAATATTATAATTATAATCATAAAAATATCATTATTATTATAATCATCCTATGTTAAATATGCATAGAAGATTGATATAAAAATAATAATAATAAATATAGTTTAAAGGAACATATAATGTAAAATATAAAATATACACAACAACAATAAAAGGACTGAAGGCAGTAATTTTATCAAAGAAACTAATCTCATAAAGCAGTGGTTAGAAGAGATAGCAAAAAACAAATAGTTAACAGGCATCACTATTGTGGACACCAATTACATTAGACCAAGATAGCGATTAGTTAAAAGCTATTAACAAAAGTGACTTTTTTTAAATAGACAAGGAGATATGCACCGCTTCATCTCAATAGAAGGGTATACAAGTTAATAAGGAGGGAACAAAAAGATATAGATAGTGATTATTGAAAAGCACAAAAATTATAAGTAATGATCCCTAAATCAAGGAGCATGGCATTTCAAAGAAGACAACAATTAAGAATATGTTAATAAAAAGGTGTGACTCTCCAAAGTGATCACACCCCCTCTCCAAAGTAGGAGAAGATATTAGATTGAGTTTATAGAAGAGAAAAGAAGAAATCTGAATATATTTTTGAACACCAGATAACTTAATATGATATGATCGATTTAGGAAAAAGCAAAGTAAGAGATATGTGGGCAACAAAGGTCCAGTTTGTATTGTAAGTTGATGGAATAATTAAAGGATATAATAAATGGTTAAATAGGATAAAGGTTTTCATGCATGCCAATGTTATTCATATCCTATGCTAGCATAGTCATAATCCATTATATATTGCTAATAGGAGTTTTGCTAGTTTAAATTTGATATTGTTGATATGATTATTTGCCTGTCTGAATTTGATATTGTTGATATGATTATTTTCCTGTCTGAATTTGATATTGTTGATATGATTATTTTTAAGTCTAAATTTGATTAAATTATAAAGTGTGGATTTACACCATGATAGAAGAAGGGAGATTACTAGAGGGGGCAGCAATGGAGCACCCTCCTAGGTATCCCACCTCTATAATGAAGAACCAATGTGTTCTATAATTGAGGACCCAATGTCCTATAATGGAGGACAAATGTGTCCTATAATGGAGAACCTATGTGTTCTATAATGGAGGACCTAGTGTCCTATAATGGAGAGCCTATGTGTTCTATAATGGAGGACTAAGTGTCCTATAATGGAGAACCAATGTGTTCTATAATGGAGGACCTAGTGTCCTATAATAGAGGACCAATGTGTCCTATAATGGAGAACCAATGTGTTCTATAATGGGGGACCAAGTATTCCCAAGGAGGCCAAAGGGGTACTTTCCTTTTTCTCAAAGGGTATTGTCTTTGGGCCTAGGAGAGCAGAGCCACCAGGACACCCCTTGTAACCTCACTCCCCTATCATGATGTAACAATATAAGGAGATTTATCGAAGGAGTACTGTGAGCGGGCCTCTTCAAGGTATGCCACCCAAGGGGGACAAGATGAGCCAACAAAGGGCCAAAAGGGTATTTCCCTTGGGCCTAGGAGAGTTGATTACCAAGACATATTTTGCAATCTCACTCCCCTATCATGGTGTAACAATATAGGAGATTTATCATGAGGGACTGGAAAAGGATGGGAAGAAGGAGATTAGGATCCTTGCTGAGTAGGCCAAATCATATGAATGGCATGCACCACATGAGGTTAAGGAGGCTAAAGCACCCCATCAAATCATTCTCTCTTCCATTCTCCTCCATAGTTGAGAAACCTAAGGTGGGATAATAAGTAGATTAGAAAATTTACTATGGATGTACTAATGTTTAATCACGATACTCTACTTATTAAGTTATCATTGTAATTGATCTCTAACTTGTCTACAAGGATTAGATCAAACCAAGATGCCCTCTAAATCCATTGTTTGCTTGAGAAATTGAAAATTTAGGTTAAAATTAGTATAATCCCTATTAGGGACATTACAATGGTGTTGATGTGTTTTTATTTTTGTTATTTACTTTCATGCTAAATCAATTTAACAGATTAAGAGCTAATAGTGATCTAAATGTTAATGAGAGTTTTGATGTTTTAATGTACAAATGATTCACCCCCCTCTTAGTTGTCTTCTGAATTCAACATTTGGCATTAGACAAAGGTTCCTTAGAAGAAAACCACTTGAGGTAGATCTGGATTGCGCACAAGGAGGCTCCTTTGTTTGATGGATTAGATTATGCATTCTAGAGGACTAGGATGGATGGTTTCTTTGTCTTTGTAGGGTTTCGAGTTTGGAAGTTAGTTGAAATTGGATATACCATGCTTGCAAATGGCCCATCAACTGATGATGAAATCAAGGCTTATGAGAAAAATGGAAAAGCAAGGTATGCTCTCTTGAGTGGTCTTTCAAATTCAAAACTTGTGAAAGTTATGAGCTACAAAATTGTTGGTGATTGAAAAAGCTGGAAAGTATATATGAAGGATATGATAAGGTCAAGCAAGCAAAGATGTAGAATCTAAAGACCAAGTTTAAAACCTCATGGATATCAAAAGATGAAGATATTACTGCGACAATAGTTTTGCACCCTACTGAATGCAATATTCAGCAAACTACTAAAACATGGAAACCTCTCTCAGATGTGGGTGATCTTATGTGAAAGAGGAATCTCCAGAGTGAGCTGGTTCTCCGAATGATGAATTCTATTCTAAAACTGCTTCTGAGGGAAGGGATGAAGAATAACTAAAAATAAAACCTATTTCTCAAAGATAATTCACCAAACTTATAAGGATTCAAACCTAATCACTCATAACAATTTCTCTATTGTAGTAATCCTCACAATCTCATTGGCACATATCACATTAATAATTTGCATGAAGATCTGGAAAACAGATACAACATACAACCTGAAACATGTAATTTTGAAACACCACCTATAACAACAAGACATAAAAGGATTTCAATTTGAAAACACAAATACATCAGATTGCTATTACAAAATTTGAGACAGGAAATGAGAAGGAGAAATTTGCTGCTCTATTAAAACTGGAAGAGTGTCAATCTGACCAAACTGAGTATCAAAAGGTTTACAAGCTCCCCCAAATGAGTAAGGAAAGAAACTGATCTCTAACCGATGAGAATTGAGAGTTGAAAGACTAAATTAATCAAAACCACTCTTGCTAGGGAAACCCTAATCCAAGCTCAGAAAAATCTCAAGGAAAAAGGCCTCAAACAAACTCAAAAACTGCTTTAAATCAGAAAAAAGCACAAGGCTTTTTTTATTACACTATCAAGCCTCTAAAAATAGGCAAATCTTGCTTTAAAATCACAAAAAACACCTCATCTCTCCAAGATAAGTCTGAAATTCAACCAAGAAAAAAAACAGTCAAAGATTTGCTAAAAATAGCAAGAAAACATAAAGCAATTTATAACATATCACTTTCATGCTTCTGCTTTACAAGATGCAAATTTTTTCCTCAATTTGTCTATTTTTGCAACTAAAAGATTGGAAATCTTTTGCAAAAGAAAACTGCTTATCTCTCCATAATGTCATTCCAATTTTCTCAAAAAATCGGAAAAACATATTCAATATCTTCCTTTTAACTCCATCATTGATTTCTTACCAAAATCAATCCAAAATAAATATAACCCTAAAATGATCATTAACCTTCAAAGAAAAGGAAAACCCTAAATTATAATATACCTCATTGATTTTCCTCTTAAAAAATCAATAAAAAAAATATAAGGTAAAGTATCTCTTAACCCTTATTCTCCTAAGGCACAAAGTATAAGCCTTAAAGACTTAAAAAATAACCTAAGCATAGAACTTCGACCTTCTTCTAATATTAAACTTGGACTTAGGAAGAACACAAGGCATAAGCTTAAAATTTTGACCCCTCTTGAATTTTGACACATGCTCAAAACCGAAAATTCTGGAAAATGATGATATTCGAACTGGGCATGAGGAAAAAGGGTCAAACCCTAATTATCATTCATTTGATACCCATGATTTTGGAAGAGAGGAACTCTTTCTGCATGAGCAATGCTGCCATGATGGCATTGGATTCGAGCCCGTGTGCTTCAATAGTCTTTCCTTGCTCTCCAGTTGACCGAATCTTCAATGGGTAAGTCTGACTTTGATGGCAAAATAGCTTTTTCACTCCATTATTTTGAGCATCAAAAAGCCCTAAGGGCATGGCCAATGAGAATTTGTTTCTGATCTTCTATTTTTCCTTGACTTCTCCATGCCATTCAAGCTCAACTTCTATAGTCCACTCCATGGAAGCTCGACTTGTGTTCTGGTTTTCTTTTACAGTGCAGAGGTAAGCTTAGTTTAATGTCCTTTATGGCTTCCATTTTGGCTTTGTATTCTGCTCATTTTGGCCTTAAAGTCGTGGCTAATATACTTTACTATCACCTCATATTGTATTTCTGTGTGTTCCCCACTGTGTATCATATCATCATAGGAAATCGGCCACTCTTCAAAGCTTTAAAATCATGCCTAGGGAAACCAAAGAGAAGCTATGGCCACGACTTTAGACCCTAACAAAAATTTAAGCTGGTAAGTTCCTTTACTCTATAGAAACTCAAAAATATCTCCTTATTTCATGATTCCTCTGGCCATGTACAGGTCGTGCCAAAAGAACTCTGTAGAAAGCAACTTTTTTGAATTTAAGCTTGACCCAGAATGGAAAACTTCCATTATGTCAATTTGGTAACATTTCGGCTTGTGGGTATGACAGAAAGTTAAAAAAAAATTGTATTTTACTTTCTTTGTATTTCAACTAAAATCTGTAGCTTGCACTTGTTGTATATTCTTTCCATCTTTTCAAAATTTCACATGGGTATTTCTGTAATTGATCTTTTTCTGCATTGTGACACCAACCCTGAAAATGGGTACTTGAAATTTCTGAAAGAAACACCATTTTCTGTATTTTGAGGATAACCCACATATGGGTATTTGAAATTTCTAAAAAGAAGTCTATCTTC
>VDFB02120203.1:42726-88929 GCA_007258455.2 Sequoia sempervirens | reverse complement strand
TTCTTCCTTCTTTTCTTTGTATTCCTTTTCCTTTTCATTTTCATCATCGAATGGCTTTCTATTTTCTTTCTTTATTTTATCTTCATAATCCTCATATTTATCATTTTCTTCATCTTTATTTCCTTCATTTGCATCTTTATTTTTCTCTTCTATATTCCTAGAGAATTCTAGATGTTCTTGATGTTCTTCTCTATTTTCAATGGATTGATCCTTATGATGATCATCAGACCTGTTACTGGTAGTTTCATCTATGTCCATTTGAGGGGTAGGGATCTCTAGAGCACCAAGTGTCTCATCAATAGTTTTCAAGACAAGATTGTCCATTACTTCTACAATTATAGCAGGTTTTTGAGTCTGGGCAGTGTGAGACAAAGAACTGGTTCTTGTCCCATAGCTCCTTGTTAATTTCCTAATTACATCACGAGTTTCTTTCCTTACTTTTTCAACATACTCTTCTTCCTTAGTCATTAACATGTTGACCTTCTGCTTGACTCTGAAAAGTGTAGAACATTCTTTCAATAGATTTGCAGCTTCTATCTTTGACTTAGTAGAACTAATAGATTTTACAACTTCTCTTCTCATCTTGTCTTTGACTTTCAAAGCTTCCTTCCTTCTAAGTACTAACTCTTTCCATGATTTTCAATGACTTTTGAATATATACTATCCATTTTTATGTTACAAATAACTATGTACTGAGCAAAAGAATTTAAGATGGTTTATTTTCCTTCATTGTCAACCTTGTCATATAACTCAGTAGTAGTCATGAGTTCATTGTCAATCATATGATTCACTACAATTTTGAGAACCAAGGGTGGATGATTTCTTACTAGAGGAGAGCTGAATGTGGTCTCCACATGCTCAACTGATCCTTCTTCATTCTTCTTTGCATGCACATGAATTCGGTAGGAATCTTCCTCTATTTATGTCTCCTCATCAGTAGATATTTCTACACTGATTTTGAATCCTTCACCAGAGGTACTACCTCTTCTATTTATTTTTAGTTGATGCTCCTCTTCAAGACCAAGCTCAATTTCTTCTTCAACAACATCACTCAAATTCCTTCTCCTGTAGGCCTTTTCTTTTAATCTTCTTCTTTCTCCTGAAGCAGTAGATGATGCAACAAAAAATATGTTCTTCTACTTGGATGCCTTGGTACTTGGGCTCATAAGAGTAGCAACATCAATAGATGCAAGGATACTTTGTTCTTTTCTTTTCCCTTTCTTATTATTAGCACTACTCGGGGTGGTAGAGCTAGAAATAGGTGTAGATGTAGGACCAGATGATAGCCTTTCTAATTTTCTAGGTTTGGTGGATTGTTCAACTACTATGGCATTCCTTTTATCAAGAGCCTCCTTCAACTATGCAATGTCATCTATTGTTTGATTTTGGAGCAAGGCTTCAATTTTCTTTCTCTATTTAGGTGTTGAATATTCTAAGTGAATTCCAGTAGATTTCTCCTCATATGTGCCTAATCTAGGTAGAAAGGGGTGCTTAGGATTATCCAACATAATCTCAATGTATCCTTCTACTAGATTATCTTCAATTTCATACCCTAATGGTACAATTGAATGAATTCTAGGTTCTACTACCTCAATGATGCATTCATCAGTAAACACAAGAAGCTTTATCTCCTTTTCATACTTTTTTGCATCCTTCTTGGAATCCTTTCTCTTTCTTGCATTTTTTTCTGAAAGACTACAAAGAAGGAAATTAAGGCATTGTTTTGTGCCCTAAAGTCTCCTAGACTATGTAGATAATCATTGATTTGATGAACAATTGGCCTAGTATTATCCCATATTATATTCTTTCTTCCAGGTAGTTCCCTTAGAAAATAAAATAATAGGAAGACAACAAGAGTGCCAAATTTAAAGACATGTCTCTTCACCTTTTTCATACTCAGATTTTCCATAAGTTGCAATCTCAATAGCTCACAAAGATCAAAATCCTTTCCATTCATCACCATTTCATAAGCTATGTGAATTGTTGTGCTTGATATAGATTTCACTCTATTTGTGAAGTAGACTTTTTTCCCAATCACAATGGAAACATACTTGATGGAAGGGTTTGTAATAGATTTCATTGTTAGGGCTCTTCCGTCAAACTTGGCACTAGTTAACCTTGTGATCTCATCATTTTTCACTGCTTTTAGAACTGGAATGGCACTAGTGTCACAAAGACTAGTAACTGCTTCAATTGCCTCCTTATTGATAATTCTTATCTCATTTACCCACATAAGATTGCTATGAACCCTACTTAGGGCCATCTTGACAAATTTTGCATCACTTTCATTGGAAATGTTTGAAAAATAGTTCCAAACACTCAAATTTATCTGAACAAGGTTTTCATACTCTGTCTTAAGTAATAAATCATCACTCAACTCATTGTCCCACAAATCCTTCAGCTCCTGGTGATCGAATTCTTCAAGCTTCCCACAAATATATAGTCTTTTGTCTTTAGTGGGTAGTACATTACTTGAAATGTGCACCCATTGGATCATTTTTGTACACCTTCCATTAACATCTTTTTAACTTTGGTTGGGGCCTCTCAGTAATTTCCATGACAATTTAGGAGTGGCCATATTTCTCAAAACAAACTTGAATGATTTTAACAAAAATGTTTCTTTAATTTGAAAAACGCTGAATTTAGATGATAGAAAATACCTTTCAGCTTGTTGAGAACTAGGGTTTCAAGGTACCAAACTTTGAGTCACTTCTTTCTTGCTTCAACTTGCATCACTTCTCCCAATTTTTTGCAAATGTTCTTTTCCTTAACTTAGTAGATTTCTTTATTATTTATCATATTTCCCTAATTTTGCATTTATTACTTTTCCACTTTAAAGTTGTTAACCACTTTGTTACATACCCTGTAGACCAAGAAAAAGAGCTCCAATATTTTCTTGATTTGCTTGATTTGTACTGGAATTTTCTTCAACACCATCAAAATAGAGATTCATATTACTTGTCTTTGTGTCATCACAAGACACCTCATAAATTAGGGGCTCGATATATTTTTCTGTGTTTGCTCCCCCTGAATCCATTATTGGTTTTAGTTCATAGAAGATGTCTCTCCACTGGATGTAGATATAGGATCATTTGTTTTATCCTTATCCTCAAGTTCTTCCTTATTTCTCCAAATTCTTTCCATTTCTTTCCTTACTTCTTCAGGATTTACCTTGTTCATAGACTTGTTCTTTTGTTTCAAATTTAATTTCTTCCCAACTTTTCTCTTACAAAATTTTGAGATATGTCATGGTTTGTTGCAAGACTGACACACAACAAATATTTGATAAAGAGAGTTTGAATTCATACTTATCCTACACTAATTATCCTTGTGTCCAAAAGTATTACATTTGTAATAGTAGCCTTTAAAGGAATGAATTCTTCTACTGGTATTAAACATGTTCATCATTAAATGACTTCTACATTCAACGGATTTATGTTCAAACTTGTTGCAAGCATAACATTGTCCACCAAATAATCCAACATTCTAACTTATTCTATTTTGGTTCATCATACTTCAACATTTTGTTGCTCTATGTTTGAATTTATTGCATAAGTAAAAAAATCCAATACCTTTGAGCATTAGGCTATCGGATGGGAATCCTTCCGGTATTGATCCTTCAGTCCTTTCTTTGTGAAGCATTCCTTTCGGGTTTCCTTTGATTGTCCACTTTGTTGTAGATCGGTTTGGTCTTTGAGCTTTGTGCTTATTTTAGTCCTAGACCACCTTTATCCTTTGCAGGCTTCTAAGTTGAAATTAACTCATCAAGCATTGTAGAACTTTTCTTGAATATTTCTTCATGTGCTTTCGCTTTTTCCAGATCAGCTCTTAAGGTTACTACTTCTTGTTCAAGCTTCGTGCACTCATTAATTTTAATCTAGATCTCAATTTTTTGGCATTCCTCAATTCACTTTATTTCTTCTATTTCTACTTTTAGTCCAGTAATATCCTCATTGGCCTTCTTCAGCTGATCACTGACTTCTATATGTCTATCTTTGAATTTTTTGATATGCTCTCTAAGCTTTCTAATACACTCATTTTCTTCCTTTAGATATCCTTTGAAAGTTTCTTTCTCATCCTTTCTTTTGTTTAATTCCTCGAGGGAAACATTGATCTCTTCATATACAAAATTTTCTTCTGGAGGACTAGAATGATATTTTCCAACCATGTATTTAATTTTTTGGGACCTTCCTCAAGTTGTTAGGATTCTTCTGAGGAACCAATCTCTGATACCAATTGTTGAATATTTGGAATACTGAGAGGGGGAGGTGAATCAGTATTCGGTTGACCAAATTAATTAGTAACCATCCAATTATCAATCCACATGTAACAACAATGATGAACCAAAACGTAAAGGAGATCATAATGTTGGAATAATGAAGAAGAACATCTAGTTGTGCAAACTTTGTGTTGTCATTGATGCCATCATGTTGTTTTGGTTGTTAGTTTGATCTGATACTCTAAAACGGTATGAAGAATCAGTTCACATCCTCCGGTATTTTGATAGGCATATATAGTACATATAAGATCTATCACTATTGTTTATATATGGTGTTCACTACATATATCTACATCTATGTTCCTGATTATAGATGGTGCTTATCTTTATATAAGAGGTTATGAGAATCACAATGTTGATTGGAACAGTGTTGACTGGTTGGATCATAAACTGGTGTTGGCATTTTTCTCTACAATCTTCCACGATTGATTGAACCGACATTCTCATTTCTTCCATTTCACCATCTTCCATCTCTTGGAAGTTTTGTGATCCAAAGTTATTAAGATTCTCTTGTGAATTTGATCTCTTATACTCTTCTAGCTTTTCCATCTTGACTGCAAATATCTTGCATCCTTTCTTCTTATCCCTTAACAATTGCATTGCAGAGATTTGATGAATCTTGACCTCCCTAGGTATCCATTGTAGCATCACTTGGTTACCAAGATCATCTAAGAATTCTACTGTTTTGGCATGGCAATCTACCTTGGCCCTATGTCTCTATAACTAGTTCATACCTAGGATAACATCATAGGATCCTAGAGGCGTGACATACAGGTTCATCTCTATAGAGAAACAAGGTAGCTCTATCCTAGCTTCAAACAAACATTATTCCACCATTGCTCTTTTCTGGTTTGCATATTCTACATTCCAATACTTTTCCATGTAACCAACCTTTCTAGATATTTTCTTAGCTACTCTAGGTGAAATAAAAATTTTAGTTGCTCTCGTATCTATAAGTATAGAAATGGGTAAGCCAAACAAAATACCTGGAGTCTCTATTGGAGTCACTTGAGACTCTGCTTGGTGATCATCCACAACAACATGAATATTTTGTTGGCATTTCTTGTTGGGTACGAAGTGGATTACCATAAGATCGTGACCTAGAAGCCTTATTAGGACATTGATTGGCATAGTGGTCTCCTCCACAAATGAAATATCTAGTAGTTGGCCCTTTCTTCCTTGTGGGTTCTCCAAATTTATTAGCACTTCCACCAACAATGTTGGTATTCCCACCACTGGAACCATTCCTCCTATGTTCCCTTATTGAATCTTTCTCACTAGTAAAAGATTCTTTTTCCCCTATTTTTTGCACATTTTTCACAAATTCAACCTTCTTTGGAGTTGGTTTGTCTTGAACTCTCACAATCTTCTTATGGTTTCTGTTAAATCATAGAGAATGGAGATAGCTTTGAGCTTCTGCTCTTGTTTAACTACTTTCTCATACACAAGATCCATAGTAGTTGGACTGTGAATATCTATCTCTCCCCTAATATGATTATTAAGTCCCATGATGAAATTTCTTATGTGAAAGTGTTCATCCTTCTGGTATATAGGAACATAACATAGCAGATGGGTAAATTTCTCCCAATACTCATTAACCATCATCTCTCCTTGTCTCAAATTTTTAAAATTTGATTATCTGGTTAAAATAGAGTTGGGGTAACCATATTTTACAAAAAATTCCAACAAATTCATTCCATGTCAGTTTTAGTGACTTAAGATTGAGTTCCATCTTTTTATTCATCTACTAGTTAGATGGTTCTCCTGCTAACTGGTATGCTCCCCATGCTGCTTTGGTGACCTCAGTATAATTTTGAATCTCAAAATATTTCTCCATTTGGACCAACCAAGCCTCAACTTCATCTTCATTGGTGCTTCCTTCAAACTTAGATGAGGCGATTTTCTTCATATCTCTATAGAATTCATAAGCCATACACTTCCTATTAGTTTTCTCAGATAGAGAAGGTAATTTCTCTCTCTCATGATCATGGGTTTGATAATGTTCATGACAATATTTTTCTCCCTTGTCCTTGTTGTTTGGAACTTGCTTCTCTACTCTATCCTTTACCCTTATTCCTTGCTCTAGGTTTTCCAACCTTGCTAAGATTTGATCTAGTCTAGCTTCAACTCCTACTTGTCCTTGCCCTACTTCTTGGCTTCCACCAGGATTGGTTTGTGTTCTCACCATCTTTGAAAGAATAGATTATACCTAAAGTTTCATCCATATTATTTTTAATCACGTTATCATTATCTTATGGAAAGTATTTAAATGAGCATTCAACTGCACATAAGGAATTCTACACCACATAAGATTCAAGCACAAGCTTTTTGATAAACACATGATTTCATTATTCATAAGGATCTAAATATCCTTTGATTACATAGAGTGACTATTTAGATATTCAAGTGGAGAGTATCCCTTGGAATCACTCTCCAACACATAATTAAATGGGGTATACCATACAAATTGTGATTGTTGTTCATCTCTCATTTGTTCATATCTATCCCAAAATAGATAATATCCTTTGAATTTTTCATCTGATACATAGTTGCAAGGGATATAACCCTCTGATTTGTTACTCGAGGAAATTACAATTACATCCACCATCAGAAGAACTCTAGGGTCCCTAAAAATAAATGCCAGACTAACACTCCCTTTTGAAAGTATATCCCTTGAAAGTGATAAAGACTTAAACTTCTCTGGTAAGACAAAATGTAAGTATTAACCTCCATCTTCATCTTTCACTTTACATCACTAATTTGAGAAAGTGCATGAATGAATATTTTAGTGTCACTTAACTAGGTGGCGTTGTCATAGTTGGTACCCTCAATTTTTTGAACAATGGCCTCTCTTTCCTTCTTGGCCTTCAAGTAGTGCTCATTATTGATTACTGAATTTCTTGTAGTTAACCAGAGATACACCATCCTAGCACAATAATTTCCAAACATTAGATAATGTTGGATGAAAAGTATGATGAGATCATAGGTTCCAGAGCTAAACTTGGTAGCTCTAATACCACATGTAACTTGCCATTTGTTCACTGAAGTAATGTTTCCTAATTTTTCACTTTGCAAGTAAATAAACCATTTAAATTAACTATTGCAATAAAAATATCCTTTATTTTATAGAGAACAAATGAAAATAGATTTCATAACAATAATCAACATTGATTCCATTCCAATATAATAATTCACATATTACAATATTCTACAGAATGTGTAAAAAGTACATACATAGCTCAACCGAGCTTCAAATCAATTGATAAATATAGATAGTCCAACAAACTTCTTTCAAATCTTGGTCTTTTGTCACCTGCTAAGGAGGAGAAACATCACTCGGTCCCCCACACATCTATCATTCAATAGATGGACCTACCCTTCGACGAAGAGATTGATGGAGTAACCTCGTAACAACAACCAATCTAAGCTTAGTGTTGTATCCTACATGACTAGAACTTGTAAATCCATAATCTAGGACTAGCGTGCATATAAATGGATCGCGGTGAATTAACAGTGGATCCAAAGGAAATCACACTAATTTGGCCAAAGTGTTCTCACCTAGTACTTCGAGTGTTAGTCATCCTACTCACATACACTACTCAAGCTTGATTTGACTTAAGGCCATTATAATCTATGCATAGGTTTTTCCTTCAATGGGTAGTCTTTAACCCTAGAGACAACCTATTCCCTTTATCCACACCTTAATGGTATTTCTATCTACAAATTATAAATGCTACCCTCCCTTTAATGGATATGTTGCAAGTATGAGCAAGTTTTGGTGGTGTTGTCATTGATGTCAACACTTTTCAATATGTTGTAGATTGTACATGTATACCTAAGATGCTATTGAGATGTTGTGAGTACATAGAGCTATCTCTATAGTGTTGCAAATGTGTTGGTTTGTTAAGTTTCCAAGTACTTTTGAGAAAATTAATAAAGAAGAGAAGTCAAAATGATGAAAGTGTTCAGAATGTGCTCTAGTATGTGCTTTGCATTTCTTCTGTGTTGATCCTATGCTTATGCAGATATGAAGGTTTGATAATGGGGATTTATTTGTGATATCTCCCAAGTTTTAGCTTATGGATTGATGGTACATGAAAGTTACGTTCACTAGTATGTGAACTATTCTGGCAGAGTTTGTCTTATGTGGATTGGGAGAAAAATTGTTACTCTTTATTTTTCCTCTGTTTTGTTTTAGATCATGCAAATCTTGAATATGTCTTGTGAAGGTATTTTTTGTGCTTTGGAAAAGAGGTTTGATGATTGGTGATCCGGAAGGCATGGTTTAGTATTTCTATGTGAGTTTATACAGTCTAGATGAACTGGTGAAAGATTTTCAGTGATTGAAGTTTGTTGTTTTGCTACAGATGTATCTGGAAGATTCTAAGATGTATTCTCATACATAAAGAAGCATGTTGTGGCATTCACGTGTCATATTCTTGTTGAGAAGCATGTACATCAATGATCATTTATGTTTTTATTCGGTTTGATTGACTTGGAGTTTACACTTCATTCGAAGAATAAAATTAAAATAAGGAAGTGTGTGGTTGATTGGATATATTATTTTTTATCTTGAAAAATGTTTTTTATTGGTCCACTCTTATTCCTTTCCACCGTGGGAATTTTGAGTTTCTGGCCTATTTGAATTTATGAAATGAGGTATTTGTGGATGACCTTGGAGAAAGTTTCTAAGGATGAGGATGATATAAAAACAAGTTGAATTGTGAAGATTTGTATGATAGTGTGATGCAAAGTTATGAAAGTGAGCCACAAATCATAAGAGCAGAAGTGTGTGTGTGAGTGAGTTGAGACAATAGTTCTTCATTGTGTTAGATTCCTAAAACCAGTGAGCTAAAGGTTTCTGCAATCCTTATTCAAGCTGCAGATGTGTGTTAATTGTTGTGGTGGATCCTTTGTTCTCTTTTGTATTTGTAGGCAGTGAGCCTCCTTGTTGGACAGTGAGTCCTTTTTTGTAGGCAATGAGCTTTTATACTTGGATAGTGAGTCCACTTTTGGGCAATGAGCCTTTGTATTTAGTTTATAATCTTTTATATTGTGAGTTAACCCTCACCATGGTTTTTCCCTCATTGGGTTTTCCACATAAAAATTCAGTGTTCATTGTGTTGATTTACTTTATGTTATTTATGTTTCATGCTCTTACTTAATAACAGAACAATGTGGTTGTGGAATTAATAAGTGTTGAGTTTTAAATTTGAATTGTTTGTGAGAACTGATTCACCTCCCCTCTCAATTTTCCTACACCTATTTAACAATTGGTATCAGAGCCTTCGTTCCTTCGTGTAGAGCTTAACCACTTAAGGAAGATACGATGACACACAAATTGGCAATCCCTATGTTCGATGGAATTGACTACAATGATTGGAAGGGATAGATGAAAGGATACATTATCTCTCTTGGTTTTAAGACCAGGAAGGCTATTGAGACAAAGTATGCATACCCATGTGGTGGTCTTACTACTACAGATGAGATCTCTGCTTATGAAGAAAATGAGAAGGTGAAGTATGCTATTTGAAGTGGCTTATCTAAAAATGAGCAAGCTAAGGTTCTTTCTTTGGATACTACATATGAGGTCTGGAAGAAGTTGGAAGACATGTATGAAGGAAATGAAAGAATGAAGTTGACAAAGAAGTTGGCGACAAAGTGCAGATTTGTGAATCTGAAGATGGAAGAAGGCGAAGAATTTACAAGTTTCTTTTAGAGGGTTGAACTGGCTGCAAATAAAGTTAGAAATCAAGGAGGAAAACTATTAGATGAATATATAATTGGTAAGATCCTGATCACCCTACCAAATTGCTATAGTGATAAGATCTCAGTGATTGAAGAAGTCTATGATCCTAAGAAGTACACATTGGAATAGTTGTTTGACACCTTGCAAGCATTTGAGTTGAAAAAGTTCTAGAAAGAAGACAAGATGGAAGAAAATATAGAAATGACATTTAAGGCAATGAAGATTGAAGAGGAACGTGATAGTGATGGTGTTGATGAGTTGGAAGCCAACTTCACCAGGATGTTGAAGAAAGGAACTAGAAAGTATAAAGTTATGTTTCCCTTTAAATGTTTTAGTTGTGGTAATATTGGTCATTATGCCTCAAGATGTCCAAATAGAGTTGTGCATAATAAGAAAAAGGATTATAAAGATAAGGGTAGGAAGGATAAGAAATATAAGAAGCTATACTATGTTAAAGGAGCAGGAATTTTTGATGATGAATCTGAGAATGAGGTTGATGATAGTGAATGCTTATTCTTAGCTTTGGAAAATAAATCTATATTCATTAACCCTAGAAAATGTGTAAGCAAGAAGGCTCCAAAGAATACAAGAAATAGGATGGAAGGTACTTTGGTTACTGCTTTTCATGCAAGACAAGATGAAGATTACTAGGTAATTGATAGTGGATGTTCAAATCACATAAATGGAGATAACAGTAAGTTCACTAAACTTGAGAAATATGATGGTGGTTTACTTATGTTTGGTGATGATTCAAGAGCAAAGATTTGTGGGAAAGGTTCAATTAGTTTTGATGGAGTTCACAATAATGATGATCTATATTATGTGAAGGGTTTGAGGCATAACCTTCTGAGTGTTGCTCGGATGTGTAGCAATGGTTTCAACCTTGTGTTTTAGAAAAATACCTGTGAAATTAGAAAAGGGTCTAGAAATGGAGATATGATTGCTACTGGAAGAAGAAATCATGGAAACATCTACCAACTGAAGGTAGTTGATGGTCATTGTCTTGTATCTCAAATTAGTGAAAGTTGCTTATGGCACTGGAGAATGGGACATGTAAATTTTGATAACCTAGTCAAGATCAATGCAAAGGAGATTGTTTAAGGATTTCCTAGAATCATAAGACCTGCTAATGCTATCTGTAGAAGTTTTCAATTGGGGAAACAAACAAGATGCAAATTTAAGGGAAAAGAACATTCTACTATCAGAATACTAGAGTTAGTTCATACTGATCTCTATGGTTTGACTAGAACTAGAAGCTTGAATGGTGACATATATTTCATGTTGATTTTTAATGATTATACTTGAATGACATGGGTTGATTTTTTCAGAGAAAAGACTCAGGCTCGAGATAGGTTTAAGGTATTCAAAGCAAGAGTAGAAAATTAAGTAAATTTGAAAATCAAGTGTTTGAGACTTGATAGAGGTGGAGAATTCACTTCTGGTGAATTTAATGCATTCTATGAACAACATGGCATAAGAAGACAATTTTTTTCTTTGAGAAGCCCTCAGCAGAAAGGTGTAGTTGAAAGGAAAAATAGATCTATACAAGAAGTTGCTAGAACCATGATGAAATAATTAAATGTACCAGATGTGTACTGGAGAGAAGCGATACATATTGTTTTTTGTGTTCTTAATAGAGTTTAGATTAGATACAACAACACAAATATTCCTTTTGAGTTATATTAAAAGAGATGTTGAAAATATTGGAAAGTTTAATGCTAGATGTGATGAAGGAATTTTTCTTGGATACTCTACTACTAGCAAAGCATATAGATGCTTTAACAAAAGATTGAGAAAGATTATTGAAAGTGCTAATGTGAAAGTTGATGAAGACATGTGCAGACCTATTGAGAGAAGTGAAGTTTAACCTAATGATCCTATATGTGGGCATGTACTTGAAGAAAACAAGGAGAAGGAAGAAGAAGAGAAAGAAGAACAAGTGGAAGAAGAAGAAGGAGAAGAAGAAAATGAACCAAAACTTGTTGTTAGGAATCTTTAAGTATGTACAGAGGAATCATCTAGAGGATCAGATAATTGGAGATAAAAGTGAAGGTGTGAAGAAAAGAAGTAGAGTTGTAGCTGAGGTAAATTTGTGTCTATTATCCAAAATTGAACCCAAATATGTAAGTGAAGCATGTGAAGATGAGAGTTGGATGAGAGCTATGAAAGAAGATTTGCAACATATAGAAAAGAATAAGACATGGGAACTAGTCCCTAGGCCTGTGAATAAAAATGTGATTGGTTTGAAATGGGTGTTCCAGAATAAGCTAAATGAAAGTGGAGAAGTTGTAAGAAATAAGTCAAGACTAGTATGCAAAGGATATTCACAAGTTGAAGGTATAGATTTTGAAGAAACATTTGTCCCTATGGCCAGAATGGAAGCTACCAGGATGTTTTTGGCTTTTTCTGCCCACAAGGACTTCAAAGTGTATTAGATGGATGTTAAGTTAGCATTTATGAATGGTGAGTTGGAGGAAGAAGTGTGCATGTAGCAACCTAAAGGGTTTCAGTTATCTAAAAAATCAGACATGGTTTGTAAGTTGAAGAAGGCATTGTATGGATTGAAGAAAGCTCCCAGAGCTTGGTATACAAGATTGGACATATATCTAACAAAGCAAGGATTCAACAAAGGTTCTGCCGACAACAATCTTTACTTCAAAGTGCAAGGTAACAAAATGTTTATAGTAGTTGTTTATATTGATGATATCATTTTTGGTGGAAATGAAGGCATGTGTAAAATGTTTGTTGAAGGGATGCAAAAATAATTTGAGATGTCTATGATCGGTGAATTGAATTTCTTCGTTGGTCTACAAGTGAATCAAACTGATAAAGGGATATTCATTTCACAATCTAAGTATGTAAAAGAACTGTTGAAGAATTTTGGGATGGATGACTCCAAACCAGTTTGTACTCCTCTAGTAACTAGATGTAAATTGAGCAAAGATGATGAATATGCTAAGAGTGATCAAAGAAAATATAGATCTATGATTGGCAGACTATTGTACCTTATTGCTACCAGACCAAACATCATGCGTGTAGTATGTTTAGTTGCCATATTCCAAGTAGATCCTAGAGAAGCACATGTCATAGCCATAAAGAGAATATTTAGATATCTTAAAGGTACACCAAATTATGGACTATGGTATCCTAAGAGTAATGATTTCACCTTGAGTGCTTATATAGATGTTGATTGGGTCAGATGTGTAGATGACTAGAAGAGTACCAGTGGTGGTTCTTTCTTTCTTAGTGGAAGACTAGTTTTATGGTTGAACAAAAAGCAAGACTCGGTTTCTTTATCCACAATAGAGGCAAAATATATTGTTGCAACATCCTATTGCACACAGGTTTTGTGGATGAAGCAAACACTGAAAGAAATTGGTGTGGTATATGATGAGCCTATTCTATCTTCTATGAAAACACAAGTTCAATAAACATTTCAAAGAACTGGGTTATGAATTCGAGAACAAAACATATATCTATCAAGTATCATTTCCTGAGAGAAAAAGTGTTGGAGAATGAATTCAGATTGGAGTATGTGACAACAAAAGAACAAATTGTAGACATATTCACTAAGAATCTTCCGAAGGATATTTTTGAGCATCTTAGGGAGAGGTTGGGGATCATTAGCCCTCCTAACTAGCTACACATGAAGGTGCATAAATCTAGTGAATTCACAGATTCTTCATTTATCTGGACTAATAAATGGGTCTACTTTGTAGGGGGAGTAAACAAGGTTTTCATTGTTGCAGTATGGGTGTAATCCTAAGGGGGAGTAATTAGTGTTGTTTATCTTTTCCATTGATGTCAAAGGGGGAGAGAAAGTCATGTGAAAAATACATGTGAAGAAGAAGAGAAGGTGTTCTCCTGGGATAGTGTCCAAATTTTTTGTCTTTGATGGTTTTTCACATCATGTGTTTCCATCAATGACAAAGGGGGAGATTGTTTCAGGAATGAGCAAGTTTTGGTGGTGTTGTCATTAATGTTGTCATTGATGTCAACATAGTTTAGTATGTTGTAGATTGTACATGTATAGCTGAGATGCTGTTGAGATTTTTTGAGTACATGGAGCTATCTTTATAGTGTTGTAGATGTGTTGGTTTGATAAGTTTCCAAGTGCTTTTGAGAAAATTAATAAAGAAGAGAAGTCAGAATGATGAAAGTGTTCAGAATGTTCTACGGTATGTGCTCTGCATTTCTTTTGTGTTGATCCTATGCTTGTGCAGACTTGAAGGTCTAATAATGGGGATTTAGTGGTGATATCTCCTAAGTTTTAGCTTCTCACTTGATGGTAAACTTTTTTTTTCTCTAAGGACCTAGGTATATTATTTTGTGAGCTCATAACCTTAGAACTAGAAACATGATCTTGAAGCAATACCTCAGAATCGGTGACAATATTATCTATAGTTTTTGAGGTCTCTCATCTATTAGTTCCTCCATCTTGCACGATTTTGATGATATAGGTGGCATGTGATGAGTGCTAGTAGCTACATTGTTTATGCTAGAGAAGATTGCATCAAGTTTCAACCTTCATTAGAACTATCCATATCCCCCTCTATCTATCTCACCCTTCTCTTTCCCCATCCAAGTATAGGATATAGGGTTTATGATATAGGGTATAAGGTTTATGGTTTAGGGTGTTGGTATAGGGTTTATGGTACAATATTGATGTTAGATGGTTTGGGGTACATAGGGTATAGGGTATAGGGTATATGGTATAGTGTTTAGGCTATTGGTTTAGGGTTTATTGTACAAGATTGATGGTACAAGGTTTATAGTACATAGGGTATAAGTTTTAGGATATGGGGCTCGAGGTTTAGGGTTTAGGGTAAAAGATCAAATTGTACAAGGTTTAGAATACATTACATGGTATAGGGTTTATAGTTTAGGGTATTGGTATAGGTTTTAGGCTACAAGATTGATGGTACAAGATTTAGGGTACATAAGTGAAAAAGTGAAAATAGGAGTGTTCCTAGGGTTTCCCAAAATGGAAAAGTGGATCCAAAGAGGGAAAAGGGGTCATATCTTTCCTCATTTCATTAGGAAATGAGATACAAAAAATGAAATTACTATCAACCAAAAGGTGAGTCAAATCAAGGTGTGAATCTGTAAATTTCCATTTTATGTAAGGATGGGGGTCTATGCCAGACAACACTTTGGGGAGAAAGATTAAAAATAGATTTTTTTTTGAAAATGGAGGTGATTATATAGCTTAATAATTTGTAAAACTATGAGATTGTTAATCTAGTTAAGTATTCTTTCTTACAAATTCTTTGTGTATGATTATCTATTTAGATAAATTTTACCAATTGTAGAAAGTAGAAAGAAGATTGCAGAAGAATGAGACAAGAAGATAGAAATGACACAACATATACATGGAGAAACCCTTTCGGGAAGAAACTCCACCACTAGAATCAATAGTTCTTGTATTATTTAACCTTAGAAGAAGATTACAATAACACTGTATCAATCCTTTGCTTGAGATGCTTCTTTTACCTTCAACAATTTTTCTTCACAATGTGCAATAAACTCTGATAAAACTCTCTTCAACTTGCTACAATTACTACACAATTGTGAACATTGTAAACTCTAGAGAGTTGAAAATTACAAGAGCTTTAAGCTCCTCTCAAAAACCTATGCCTATTTTGTGCAAGTAGAGTTTCATCATGTAACATGAAGTCAAATCCAATGTCTCCTCAATTTAGGTGCCCCAAACTAAACTCCTAACTGATTGTTGGTCAAGAAAATATCTCTCCATCAATTCACACAAACATTATGCATGATTGATCATCCCCACTTAACTGAATGTATCACCTATTATCTTTCATGCAACTAAAGTCATTAGTCATGCATTTCAAGTCAACTAAAGTCAACTAGCATTCAACTGAAACTAACTACATGTAACTGAAGATAACTGAACCATAACTAAACTAAACTGAATTGAATTGAATTGAACTGAACTGAACTCCACTCATGTAAATGTCAATCCATAACTTGTAGGATCTTTACATTCATTATTGAAGTTTTATCTGTTCTCCAAATAGTTAACTGAACTCAAGGTGAGTTCCACCTTCCATGTGGGCACCCCATGTGCTCCTATTTTGTAGGAGATCTTCTTGGGTGTCCGTACATGTTCCTATCATTTAGAATTAAATACAAATGTAAATTTACATGTTCATTTCATTTGAATTTAAACTCTTTCGAATCATAGTGTTGGGTAACCCTTTCTAAGGACTTAGGAGATACATGAAATAATGTTTAGGATTGCAATTAAATGGCATCCTATTTTCAACACTCTCCCACTTGACATTATACATTGCAATTTTTCTAAACAAGGAATTATTATTATAAATCAAGTACATGAATCAAGGCCAATGGCCTTCCTGCACCAAGAAAACTTATCTGTAGGAACTAGTTTCATAAGACAATCTATAGCATTGATCAAAGTGTCAACTTTATCAATCAATACCTTCCCACTCTCAACCATTTCTTACAAAAAGTGATACTGAAAATCAACATGCTAAGTATGAGCATGATACATAGGATTTTTGGCTAAAAAAATAGCACTCTGACTATCACATTCAAGGTTAATTTTCTTTTAATTAAAACCAATACCTTTCTGAAGTCTCTATATCCAGGCTTCCTTTTTAGAGGCATGGTAGCAGCCATGTACTCTACTTCTATGGTGGAAAAATCAATTGTGGGCTGCCTCATACTCATCCAACTAAACATAGCCACTTGTCAACCTCTGACTGTCCAGGTCTCCTGCCCAATCTAAATCAACAAAACCATGTATGTTCAATGATCTATGCATAATATCAATGTCATTAGCACCATGACAATCCAAATAGTAATCAAAAGTACCTCATAAATATCTAAACACCCTCTTAACATAAGTCCAATGTTCTTTACCAGGGTTAGACATAAACCTACTTAGAATTCCCACTGCTTGGGCTATATGTGGTCTCGTAAAGACCATTGCATACATTAAACTACCAACTGCACTGGCATATGGAATTTCATACATTTCCTCATAATCAAAATTAGATTTATGACTCATGTATAAACTTAACTTCATGCCAACTGGTAAAGGAATATTAATTGGTTTACTCTCCTGCATGTTAAACCATTTCAAAATAGTATCAACATAGTTGATTTGACTTAAGAAAAGATTTATGTTACCTCTATCTCTAATGATCTCCATATCAAGGATATATTTTTCAGCTCCTAGATCTTTCATCTCAAATGTGATCTATAAATTCTTTGATCATTACCTTACTGTTACCAATAAACATGTCATCAAAATACAAGATAATAATTAAAATATGATCATCAATACATTTTATGTAAACATAATGATCTTGCTCACTCCTAACATAGCCAATTTTCAATGCAAAAGCATCAAAATTCTGGTACCACATTCTGGGTGACTATTTCAATCCATATAAATATCTCTTTAACTTGCAAACCAATTGTTCTTTTCCTTTTACAATAAAACCATCAGGTTGCCTCATATAAATCTCCTCATTAAGATTCCCATGCAAAAAAGAAATTTTCACATCCATTTGCTCTATCTCAAAATAATAAGCAAAAATAATAGATAAAAAGAATCTAATAGAAGTTAATTTAGCAATAGGAGAGAAAATTTTATTAAAGTCAACTCCCTCTCTCTAGGGGTAGCCCTTGGCTACTAATCTAGCCTTGTACCTTTTGAGATTACCATAAGCTCCAATTTTATTTTTAAAGATCCATTTACAACCAATGGCCTTTCTTCCTTTGGGAAATAGCTCAAGATTCCATGTGTCACAAGTATCCAAGGATTCCATTTCCTCATGCATAGCTTGTGACCAAAATTTGTTCTCATCTGAAGATACAACTTCCCTATAAGATCTAGGTTCATCATTAGTACTCATCAAAGAAAATATACAATGCAAATTAGGTGGGCTATACCTATCAAGGAGATTTGGTTGTCTTGTGTATCTTCTCAAAGGGGTTTCTACTTGTTCCTTAATATGCTTATCATGAGCATCTATCTCAGAAGAACTATGTGAACTCTCCTCATCCAATCCATCCATTTTTTCTTCAATGTGTGCATCTTCATGCTTCTCAGTATTTATCTCAAAATGCACTATTTGAGAAGTATCCTTCTCCTTTGGTTGTTCTTCTCCTGAATAATCTCTAAATTCCCTAAAAATCACATCTCTAGATAAATAATTTTTTTGGGTTAGAGGATTCCAAAGCTTGTAACATTTTATATTTTCACCATAACCTATGAATACTGTTCTAGGGAATTTGATGATTATTGTAAGCATGCAGGAATTGTGAGACAAAAAACTACTCCATATACACCTCAACAAAATGAAGTAGTAGAAAGGATGAACCAAACCTTAATGGAAAGAGCTAGGAGTATGTTACGTAGTGCTAAGCTAGATCAGTTCCTTTGGGCCGAGGCTATAAGTACTTCTTGTTATGCATAAAATAGATCCAAGTGTATCTTGATACATCATCAATAAATGTGAATAATATCTAGATTTTCCAATAGAGTCAATATCCACAAGGCCCATTACATCCAAATGAAGAATCTCTAATAATATTTTAGATTTATTTGTTACACTAGGAAATGAAGATCTAGATTGATTTCTAAACACACAATGCTCACAAAAATCATTTTTTCCAATTTTATTATTAGGAATATTGTCAACTAAATTTTTATTAAGAATGGTCCTAAGACCTTTTTCACCAATTTGGACCTATCTATGGTGCCACAACATACATGTATTTTCAGTTGTAGTTACATTGGCTGATTTATTCAAATCAGAGGTATTCAACTTAAACAAAGTCCCAATTTGAGATCCTTTAGCAACCACCATATTCCCTTTCACCAATCTGCAACCACCCTTTTCAAATGTCCCATGCATTCCTAAATCATTGAACTTAGATACAAAAAGTATATTTCTAGCAAGTCCTGGAATATTTAAAACATCATTAAGGGTCTTAACCCTACCATCACTGAAACACAACTTTACCTCTCCCTTGCCCACAACCTTTGTTGTGCTATTATCTCCAAAGAAGACATTCCCTTTCCTTAGGCCTACCTCTTACAAACAAGGCATCTTGGGATCCCTTTTTAGACTTCCTCCTCATCTCCTCTGATAGGAGAGTAGGAATTATATTGTCCATCTTAGGATTTGCACCACTACCATTGATAGCAACAATTAGATTTTCCCAAGACTTTGGTAAAGAAAAAAGTAACAAAATGCATTTATCTGCATCTTCTAGCTTTAAATCTACATATGCTAATTGAATTAGAATCAAATTAAAGAATTTAAATGATTTCCAACAAAATCAACATCTTTCATATTTAAAGAATACAACTATCTTTTTGGATACAACTTATTAGTAAGACTTTTGGTTTGATAAATATCACCTATCCTCTTCCACAATTTATATGTGGTAGTTTCATCAGAAAAATTCAAGAGAAAAACATAAAGCAAGGCATAATCTTATGGTACCTCTTGCCTTCTTATCAAGCTTAGCCCAATCCTCATCTAACATCATTGTAGGTGTCCGTCTCATTACAAACAACTAACCAATGATCTCTCTCTTCAAGGGGATCCTCCATTTTTAGTTTCCACATCTCATAACTAGATCCATTAAATCTTTCAATATCTAAACGATAATTAGAACTCATTGTAACACACTTATTTTACAAAATCAGCAATAACACAATAGTAAAAGCTCCCACTACAACCAAAAAATCTTCAAACTTTTAAGAGATAGGCATCCCAAACTCTACCCAACCATTAGCTCTGATACCAAATGTTGAAAATGGAGGTGATTATGTAGCTTAATACTTTGTAAAAATATGAGATTGTTGATATAGTTAAGTATTCCTTCTTACAAATTCTTTGTCTATGATTATCTATTTAGATCAATTTTACTAATTTTAGAAAGTAGACAAAAGATTGTAGAAGAATGAGACAAGAAGATAGAAGTGACACAACATATACATTGAGAAACCATTTTGAGAAAAAAAATCCACCACTAGAATCAATAGTGATTGTATTATTTAACCTTAGAACAAGATTACAATAACACAATATCTATCCTTTGCTTGAGATGCTTCTTTTTCCTTCAACAATTCTTCTTCACAATGTGCAATAAACTTTGATAAAACTCTCTTCAACTTTATGCAATTAATAGACAATTTTGAACATTGTAAACTCCAAAGAGTTGAAAATTACAAGAGCTTTAAGCTCCTCTCAAAAACCTATGCCTATTTTGTGCAAGTAGAGTTTCATCATCTAACATGAAGTCAAATCCAATGACTCCTCAATTTAGGTGCCCCAAACTGTAATGCCCAAAATCTACACACTAAACATCCTAACAAAATTGTAACAATCTTAACAAATTTTGCAATAATTTTTTTGTTTGTTTACTTTTAAGAGAATAACAATATAATCCACTACACAAACTAAACTCCAAACTGATCATTGGTCAAGAAAATATTCCTCCATCAATTCATGCAAACATTATGCATGATTGATCATCCCCACTTAATTGAATGTATCACCTATTATCTTACATGCAATTGAAGTCATTCGTCATGCATTCCAAGTCAACTAAAGTCAACTAGCATTCAACTAACACTAACTACATGCAACCAAAGATAATTAAACTAAACTGAACTGAACTCCACTCATGTAAATGTCAATCCCTAACTCTTAGGATCTTTACATTCATTATGGAAGTGTTATCTATTATCCAAATAGTTAACTGAACTTAAGGTGAGTTCTACCTTCCATGTGGGAGCCCCATGTGCTCCTATTTTGTTGGAGCTCTTCTTGGGCATCCCCACATGTTCCTATCATTTAGAATTAATTACAAATGTCAATTTACATGTTCATTTCATTCCAATTTAATCACCTTCTAATCCTAGTGTTGGGGAACACTTTCCAAGGACTTAGGAGATACATGAAATAATGTTTAGGATTGTAATTAAGTGGCATCCTATTTCCAACAAAAACAAATTCAAAATGCACTCTACAAAGTGGATCTAATAGATTTAGCATAAAATTGAAGGAACCAATATAGTTTCTAGAAAAAATAAGAAGAATAAATACTATGCACCTTTCAAAATTTGTTGTTTCTACAAGCTGAACAGGGACTCATTCACCCTAGGGTGAATGGGTCCTATAGAATTTTCTAGAAAAAACTAAATTTGAAAATGATGTCTGAGACTTGCAATTCCTCCTTGTAACTTGATATCTCCACTCCTGGATCTGGATCTCAGTAAAATATGCAAAACAAAATTTGTTGTTTATTGGTGGATAGGGGTTTTCCTTGGTCAAACCCTAAGCTTGGTAATTAAACCTTGATGAAGAGCATACATTTGAAAGATGAAATGTGTGTGAAATATTAACTTTAAGTGTGTCTCAGATAACAATAGTAATGCAAAGTATCCCTACTCATGTGTGTTAGAATAGGATCCCTAAATGAACATCTGCAATAGTGAAGACCTACTTTAGGAGATCTCAAATCACCTTAATAAGTCATAAATATGACTATAACTTCATTAGGATAAAAGTAGAAAGATAATAGAAGATGGAATCACTTAGGAAACAATTCATTATGCTTGGTTGAACGTCTTGTGCATCTCCCAAAGCCTAGAATCCATCATGATGCTCTATAGACAATTATCATCAATCCTTTGACAATGCTTGATCTTGATAAGAAAGGGAGCTTGAAGACCTGAAAAAGAACTCAAATGCTACTCCAAGATTTTACTTTTGAATGCTTCTCCTTGCTCTTGCATTAGAATGGTTGATCTCATGTGAGTTTCTCTTCTTTTCTTCTTATTTTGCTAGTGTAAAATGAATGTGAGACTTAGTTTTATATGCTTCCTATCCAGTTTTCCAATTATTAGATCTCGAAAGCTAACATGTGAAATTTGAATTTGGGAGATTGAAATTCCACCAAAAGAATATCAAGTTGATTTCAAGGCACTTAATGAGGACCCATTCGCCCATGGGCGAATGGGTCCTAACCTAAAACTTCATGACTCTTTAAATGTTGGGGCATTAATTTGAGCTATACAATTTATTCAATGTGGGTTGTGTTGTTAGGAATTAAATAAAATTAAATCAAAATAGGCCTTGGGATACATGATAAAGAGGTATTAGGGGCCTATTAATGGGATTTTAAAATGCATTAATGAAAATGTCACCAAAATAGGTCCAAATAAATGTGATTTGTACTTTCTCCTAAAAATGGGTACAAATTTCTACACTACAATAAGGTATAATATTTAGGGTTTTGGATTTATGAATGAGGGTATAAGGAATAAGGTATAGGGTTGAGGGTTTAACAGATAGGGTAATATGGTCAAGGGTATTGATATAGGGTTTAGGATTTAAGGTGTATAGTTTATGGTTTAGGGTACTTGTAAGGAAAGAAAAGGTGTGGAATCACTTTCCTAATGAAAATTCTAAGAAGAGAATGCATACCTAAGGCTCAAATTTCAAATTACAGTACACTAAAGATGCACATTAATAGGAATAGATAAGAACAAATTAAAACAACACAAAGTAGACACCAGTATTTACATGGGAAAACCCTTTTAGGAAAAAACCCACCACACCAAGAAAAAAATATTTGTATCATAGTGAAGAGGATTCACATACAAAGTTACAGTTCCCCCTCTAAGATGTCTATCCAATCTCAATATAGGCAACTATTCAACAATGAACAATCTCATTCTCTTTTCACAAACTCACTACTCGACTTGTCTCATTATAGACTTTCTCTCATAGCTATTACAAATGTATTAGACATTTATAACATTTTACATTATGAGAGAATTCTAAAAAAAAAACTTTGACTCTAAACCCATGCAAGAAAGAATCCAAATTGGTTCCCATTAATTACAAGAAACTAACCGTCACTTAGCAGTTTCCCTATCAGGCTATCACTGGGACAACTTCAATCCTCTCACTGATCTGTTTGAGTCACCCCGATGAGTGTAATACTCGCCAAGCCAAACAATCATTAGAGTATCGGTGAGACAAAATACCATGCCTCACCGATCACTCATTGTCACATCGATATAAGTTTTTCATTGTACATTGTCAACCAAGTCCATCGCCACATTGGGGAGAGTTAATATTACCTCCCACCAATACAAGTAAGTATTGTTGAAAATACTTCAAGTGGTCCCCACTACGTCCAGCTTGACACCACGTCACCTCCAATCAATTGTATTTAGGTATTAGGCCATTGACAAAGTCTAATTGATGGATCATAGTCCCGTCGATGATACTTCCCTTTACACCATCAGCTCAGGTCCCACCATAGCCATCAATCCATTATTGATACCAACCATCACATCCTAGCAATGGAGCTAAGTCCCAACAAAGACATCACAAACTATCGATGAAGGAACATTATTGGGTTGTTATTGGGACTACTATTAGGGTCCCACCGACAGAGCCAAGTCATTCCGATAAAACAAGCCACCGATACCAAATTGCTGGGTCATCTTAGGATCAACCTTTGGAGTCCCACTGACTAAGAAAAGTATCAACAATGAAGAACCAAGTGATGACTCATTGGACCATCATTGGGACAGAGAATAATGTCTCATTGATGCAGCAAAGTCTAGCCGATCAAGGAGATAGAACACAATGCTACCATTAGTCACACCAGTAAGCTGAGGCACAATTCCAACATGCTCACACTTGACGAAGGCTTACTGGCTTCTCCAAAACTAATATTATTGAATGTCATAGGCCCCGAGGCCCATCAAAGTGAAAGACCACCTGAACTTGTCTATGCTCACTAGTTTCGTTAATGCATCTGCAACATTTTCTAGAGTATCCACCTTTTCAAGACTGACCTTTCCACCCTCCACCATATCTCATAGAAAATGATACTACAAATCAATATGTTTTTTCCTAGCATGGAAAATTGGATTTTTCACCAAACAAATGGCACTCTGACTATCACAATAAATGGTAATTTTCCCTACATTGAACCCAATATCAGAACATCAATGTCTAAGACAAATAGCTTCTTTGAAGGCATGTGTTACTACCATATATTCTACTTTAGTAATAGATAAAGTGACTACAACCTGCCGCTTGCTCATCCAACTGACTGTACCACCATTTAATGTGAAGATGTATCCACTAGTGGATATTCTACTGTTAGTGTCCCCTGCCCAATCAGAATCCACATAACCTCAAATGCTGATGGATCTTTGTGACCCAACCGAGTTACCATGATAAAACAAAGCATACTGAGAGGTACCTTTTAAATATCTAAAAACTCTTTTCACAACATCCCAGTGTGGTCTACCTGGATTTTCCATAAAACGGATAACTACTCCCACTACTTGGGCAATGTCTAGCCTTGTAAAGACAATTTCATTCATTAAATTCCAACTACACTTGCATAAGGCACTTTGGTCATGTCCTCCATCTCAGTAGGAGATTTTGGACAATCTTTGATAGATAGCTTTGTTCTCTGTAACACTAGAACAATTAGCTGCTTGTAATCAGTGATACAAAATCTCTCTAGGATAGTATTGATATACTTACTATGGCTCAAAAAAAAAATTTACTTCCTCTATCCCTTTTTATTTCCATCCCTAGAATATACCTAGCCACTCCAAGATCTTTCATTTCTAACTTTGCAGATAAATGATAATTTAGATAAAAAATTATAGTCTTACTATTTACTATGAACAACATGTCATCAACATATAGGGAAATAATAAGCACTCGATCATTCTTTTTTAATGATGCCATTTCCTCATTCATAGCTTCCAACCAAGAATTTTAATCAGAAATTTCTATAGTATCTTTCATAGTCCTAGGCCCATTAGTGTCTGTAATCAAAGCATAGGCACAATTTACATCCAACATGGAAAAACCATACCTTTTAGGTTGTCGCCTTTCATATGTAGACCTCCTCAAAGGTTGAGGCTGAGGTTGTGGTTCTTCTTCTTCAGAACTCTTAGAGTTGCTAGAATTCTCCTCAGCTTTAGGTACACTTTTTAGTTCCTCTTTATCTAGAGTTCAAGGAATTTCAACTACTTCTTTTCCTTCTTTCATCTTTGACTGCAGATCCATTGAAGAAGGTTTCAACTCATGAAATATTACACTTCTACTGTATACAACCTTTTTAGTCACAATATTCCAAAGCTTGTATCCTTTCACACCAATGTTGTAGACAATGAAGATACATTTGACAACCTTGTTCTCCAACTCATATTTTTTTCCATTCGACACATAAACATATGCTTCACAACCAAAGAAATGGATATGTCTTAGAGAGGAATTCCTACCATCTAACCACACTTCCAAAGGTGTTTTGTCAACAAGAGTTGAACTGGGTGAATGGTTGATTAAGTAACATGATGTAGCCATAGCCTCAGCTAATAACTTTTTCTCTAGACCAGCACTACTCAACATACTTCTTGATTTTTCCATTAGTGTCCTATTTAACCTTTCAACAAATCCATTTTGTTGTGGAGTGTAAGGTGTAGTTTTATGCCTTTTAATCCCATGGTCTTTGCAATACCTTTTAAAATATGTAGAATAGAATTTACTACCATTTTCTATCCTTAAGCATTTTTTTTCTACCATTCTAATTTTCTACCAAGTTTTTAAGCTCTTTAAACCAACTAAACACTTCTGACCTACTTTTTAGAAAGTACACAAATTCTCTTCTCGAATAATCATCAATAAAAGAAACATAATATCTAGAATTCAATAACAAAGGAACATTCATTGGACCAAAAACATCAGAGTGAACATAATCCAACATGCTAGAGGATTTATGAGGAATAGAATAAAATGAAACATGGTGTTGTTTTCCATATATACAATGTTTGTAAAAATCAAACTCAAGGTTACAATCAACAAGCCCTTCTACTAGGTTTTTATTTTTCAAGGCCCTTAAGCCTTTTTCTCCAATGTGATTGAGTCTATTATGCCACAACATGGTATTCTCTGCTAGGAGTTTCACCTCTAAAGAGTTTGCACCCAAAGGAACATCTTTTTCCTTCCCTTCTTGAGCATCTTTATCTGACTTTACAGAGACACTATTGCATTGGACTGACTATGCATCCAACTTGTACAAAGTACCAATACGAGCACCCTTTTCCAACACCATCAAAACTCTAGTCATTTTGCAGCTACCATCAATCAAGAAAGAAACCTGCATGCCAACATTATTCAACTTATTAACAGAAAGTAAATTATGAACTAGACCTAGTATGTGCATTACACCATCAATTCCATTAATTTTTCCATCAAGAAATTGGATTCTGACTCTTCCATGACCAAAAATTTCAAGAGATGTATTTCTTTCCAGATACACCTTTCCACAAGCATATGGTTCATACTTTTTAAACCAATCTCTATGAGATGTCACATGAAAAGATGCACCTGATTCAATTAGTGAGACATCATCTGATACCTGAGTCACCAAGGCTGCGATGAAGGTATTTGTATTGCTCTAAGAGGAATCATTATCAGAAGAGTTGTTTTTCTTCTTCTTTTTCTCCTCTTTGCAATCCTTACAAACATGACCAGGCTACTTACAATTCCAATATTTCACCTTGGACTTCTTGCCAGAAGACTTTGATCTCCCTTCAAATTTAGACTTAGACTTCTTGTCCTTCTTCTTGCCTTTCTCCTTCGATCTACCTCAAACAATAAGAGCCTCCTTTTCCATATTATAAGATTTCCTTCACATCTCTTTTGAAAAAAATGAAGCAACCACATCTTCCATTTTCAAAGTGGGCATTGTGCTCCCAATTGCTATCACTAAATGATCCCAAGATTCGGGCAAAGAACACAACAAGAGCATACAATGATCCTCATCATCTATCTTTACACCTACAGATGTTAATTGATCAATGAGCATATTGAATGTATTTAGATGATCAGCCATAGACACCCCTTCCTCCATCTTCAAGGAGTAAAGCTTCTTCCTTAAGAATAACTTATTCACCAAGGACTTGCTCTGATAAATTTCACCAAGCTTCTTCCACAAAGAAGATGCAAAATTCTCTTCATGAACATTTAGGAGAACAGAGTCTGCTAAATAGAGTCTTATCAACCCTTTTGATTTTTTGTCTAAGAGGTCCCAATATTCTTGCTTCATTCCTGAAGGTTTCATTCTAGACACAACAATCCGAAGATCTCTATCAACTAGAAGATCTTTCATTTTGAGTTTCCACAACTCAAAATTGCCACCATTGAACTTTTCAATTTCTATCTTCCCTAATGTGCTTTCCATCTTAATTAGAAAATGAAATTACTAGAATCCTCTACAAGATGCCCACTTCTAAATTGGCACAAAAATATTGCCTAACCCACAAGGATAACATGATTGGCCAGGATCTGATACCACTTGTGTTACATCCCTAACTTTAACTATGTTTTACTTTTTACTTTTGAAGTAATTAGTAGATGATTACACATGATTCAATGATTTGATGGTTAGTAAAAATGTTTGTTAAAATCAATTTTCTCACGAGTTAAGTATATTTGACTATAATTGACATGTCTTTAAAAGTTGTCAAGGTGTGATGATTTCATAAGGATTATGAAATGATTAATGATACACTAATATAGAGTTGGTGATTGCAAGTTGCATTTAGGGAACATGTTTCCACCCCTCCGAGAAAGGGAGGGAGAGAATCATCAGAGAGAAGGGTAAAAAGAATAGGTTGTCACCATCTTAGGTCTAGTGTTGGTGCAAAATGGTGAACCTATTTGAGTCGGGTAAGTGGTACTCAACCTTTGGGCGTAAGTTAAGATTTCTATTTGAAAATTGTCGATTTATGTTAAGGAAAGTTTGATTGTTGACAAGGATTAGTTGATAGTCATTAGTTCTTATGTGTTTAAAATGGATATACTCAAAAGAGAGTAAATTCATATATATGCTAGTGGTTTAACTATCGTTTTGGTAATTTCTGGATGAAATACCAACATGTTAACCTATTTATATGTTTTCAATATATACACAAGATTTTGAGGGGAAAAATACCTCGAACCCAATCACACATATTATCGAATGAATTATAAATACATAGGTAAATGTCGTATATACAATCATTATGTTGATATATGTTTATATATTTAATTTATATTAAGTTGAAGTATGAGTTTAACTTGTTCTAAATTGTTGTAAAACTTGGGGAAGTTGGAACAATGTTGTTAGTGGGATTATCCATTACCGACCTCATTATCAATGAATCATCCTTTCTTATTGATAAGCATAGTAATGATTTAGAGAGAGAGATGGGAGGGTCGTTGTGAGGTGTGGAAATTCCCCTCAAACCATGCATGCTCATCTAAGAGCATTCACAGACTAATATTGTGGAGAGGCCCACAACTTAGTGGGAATTATCTATTGCTTATTAACTACTTTGGGTAGTTGAATAACGGTTGGATTAATGATTACAAAGAAACTATTTTTGGAGGTAAGAATAAAGGAGGAATTCATACTTTGAAAAGGTAAAAATATTTCTATTATGGAGAAGCCATGAGTAAGAGTGGCAATAAGGAATGGAAGGAGACCACGCCATGTTAATGGGAAAATGGTCTTTCTCTATTAGCCTCTATCTCAATTTTTATAATGGATTCTTGCAAAGAGGAGGAGAAGGAGATGAAGTCTGGGGGAGAAATCTGTAACCATTTGGTAACTCTTCATATGTAACTGTTTTGTACTTCTAAAATTATATACTCCATTTTGAATTGATTCAGGGGGTTGGCTAATGATGCTTATCGCTATTTACTAGAAGAAAATTTCACATACACTAATAGAAAGTGGAAGGTCAAAGACATGAGGGTAGTTTTGTCAATGGTTGTAATATTTACATCTGTCATAGATGACAGAGATAGTTGTTCCGATGGGAAATAATCTGGTCATCATAGAAGGGTGGTCACTAAGTAATCAAGAAAGGAAGAACATGACATGGGAGGCTCAGGTGAGCACGATGGGAAGAGGAATCCTTCCATAAAACCATATTGCATAAATTATGATTAGGACAAGAAGATATGAGTAGCAACTCAAATAGAGAACTTATCTAGAAGTTAGGCATGAGCTCACCTGATATCATAAGTTAAGTGATTTCTATTTTTTTCCTTGTTACTTTTGCTTAAGAAATACTTCGTTGGAATCTTCAAAATGTTCTTCTAACGCTAATAATGAGAAGAATATATGTCTCTTTTGCATGTAAATCATACTATGATTATTGTAAGGATAGGAAGTGGATATATCTATATGTTACAAATGTTTATGAACCACCCAAAACCAGATAGGTTGTAGGTATAATATCCCAGATGGTAGGCCATGAAAATTTTGCAAACTTCACTATCATGTAGGAAAATCCATGAGTTGTGGATTAGGAAGCCCTTTAAAAGGATATATCATCATTTCGAATAGTGGTGGGAGAGACGAAGTAGTTGGAGAGTAACTTTGACTCTTGGGAAAACTTAGAACGGTGTTTTATAACATAAAGAGATTTAGTGATGAGTCCTTGGGACAGTGAGAAAGAGACCAAGTTAAGCTTTGTTGTCTCTTGCCATGCATGTATGTGTGTGAGAGCACTAAACCAAGTATTATTCTCATGCAAATTTTATGTATGGTAAATCCTTCCAAATAGCATCTAGGAAGTGATTGGATAGGTACCCTACCTTGCAGGAAAATAGGTAGGAAATAAGATAAAGTGAAATAAAATACAATGGACCTAATTCTTAGTAAAGGTTTCTTACCTTGATCTATTGATCTAAAACATGTAGTAGACTGGGAATTAAAGCTCTCTTACCCAGAATATTGTTAAGCTTCTAGTGAAATTAAGTGTGGGAATATATGCTACAAGTATACTCTACCCCTATAAGTGAGGATTGTGTGTTAGGATACTTCAGAAGTTACATGTTTTACTTCTAAGGATCCATAAAGACTATTTATGATACTAGGATATCTTATTTATTGGCTTCATCAAATCGATCTTTTTTAAGACAAAGTTACTACTCTAATTATATTATGAGCACATTGAGGAAATGTCTTTATTGTGGGAAGGAATTGATTCTCATTAGAGAGAAAGGGTTATTACATGAATGATCCTAAGCCAAACATATGGTATTATTTTTTTTCAATGAAAAGAAAATTGGTTGACCTTATGATAAGCATCTTTCTTCTTGTGTTAAACCCTCTCGAGGATGGATATGCTAGGAGACATATTCAACTTATCCTTTATTTCAAGATTGAGACTTTTAACTAGCTCAAGGGTATAGACATACCATGAGATGGAAAGTATGGACTTTTTATGTAAGAATGATAGAACTTATTTTAGTGTTATGTGCACAAAGGAATTTTGCTATTCCACTACTCAACATCAATGTTGTAACCAACTTCGAGAAGGGGATGTTGGGAGACTGAAACTCAACTCGCATGATTATTGTACTTGAGACTGTTGTTATAGGTATATATGACAAATGTATATATTTAAGGATGATATTCATATGAGTTTATAACCTATCCTTATTTGAATGTGAGTAACCTTGAGTAGATTGGGAAGTTGAAAGTAATTTATTATCTTTTCTGAACTAACCTAGTAAGGTTGAAGGATTAAGCTTAGTCAAAGTACTAGTTATGAGAAATAATGGTATTCATTAAGATATATATATATATATATATATCAATGAGGATATTCCTTGCATAGTATGCTTATTCATGTTACATCAAATGTGAATTTGAGAAATGCTAAGTGGTTTGGGAAAGACTAGAAGTATTTTCTCTTATGTTTTGTTACACTTATGCTTCTACCTTTGGAACAAAAAAGGATGTTTGATATTTTCATGTATTTGGTTGGAGAAGCTAAACCCTAGTATTCAACAAGGAGGATATAAGAAATATATAACTCTTATGTTGGGTAGAACATTGTACATATATATATACTGACTAACAATGAAAGGTCAAGAAAACCATAGTGTAATGCCCCATCTTAATAACCTAAGGAATGTTGCAATTGTGTTTAAAGGTGTAATAATTTTTTTTTTAAGTATATTTATTAAGTTAATTAGTTGCATACATTCATTAAGTTACGCGACGTTACACTACTTGAGTTTCCATAGACGACTTTAGTATTTCACATTGCATATAATTAATTAACATAAACATTAAAAATAGATATTGCATAACATTTGAAAAACTCTATTCAAGATAGTATAAAGTACAAACTTGTTTCTTACATTGCATTTGATAAGATATTACAATTCTCATTCATCTGATGAGGTAGATGATTAATAGTTACAATTACATTTACAAGGTTCACCTCATATACAATTGAGGGATGTTTTACAATACAAGTTTATCAATAATGCAATAAAGAAAGTGCATCTGTATCCAAGTATGAGCTCTCCATCCATGAAGATCTCATTGCCATGATCATAAACTAGGGACCCAATGGAGTAAGGTGCACATTCCACCCAACCATGTGGTACCCGTAGGTCCACCCCCCGTGCTAGGAAATAGTAATATGGTTACCTAGACATAATCTACTAACCCTAGACACAAGTACACAACTGACTGATGGTTACATTGCTTCCAGATTTTAGACAATTGAATGTACTAAGTACACAAAGTAGACTGTTACTTTAGGTGGAGTGTCATCACAATATTGCAAAGGTTACCCTGGTGTTTCTTCCTAGGTACCGGCCCCCAACTTGGGTTACCCTAGTAACCTCTTACAAAACCCGGCCCCATTGCAAACCATTGCGGAATCAAATGTCTTTTGAAGAAACAAGACATTGATTTTCCATTCCAGGCCTTCTCATCTTATACTCAAGACTAAACTAGCTCAAGAGACAATAAGTGAGGCATAAACATCTTGTTAAGGATTTTAATCTAACTACTATGTTCTTTAGTTATCACTGACTTACTAACTCTTTGTAAGTTACCCTGACACCACTTTGTGTGTTAGCCCTTACATAGAGCCACTCCCCTAAACATAACAAAGGTATTCTAAGTTCTCTATCTAGGGTAGACAAAGTGCACAAAATTCAACATATAATACTAGGTATACCACAATGGACATCACAATCTGTTCACAAATATCAAGTGCACTACCCTAGTTTGTTCAAATACATGAAAACATAGTAAAATTTACTCCCTTGAAGAGACTGCAATTGGAAGACTTGAAATGAAATAAGAATCCCCAGATGTCTAATAAAAGAAAATACAATTTGAAAGCAAATAAGGAAATATAAACATCTAGTGTTCGGATTTTCTAAATCCAATAATTCAATAAGAAATAACAAGAAATAAAAATTACTCAATCGTAATCCTTTTCTCGTACAATTAAAAGAAGTTGCATGATCTAATTCTAATTTTCATTTTCTCAATTTCACATAATAAAATTAATCTTCAATTTATCAAATACAAATATTTCATTTAAATTAGATCAAAATTTAAAACAACCTCTTATTAATTGTTCCAATATAAAACAATCACTTAAATATTACATTTCTTCAAAACCTAATTAATTATAATTTAACTTTAACAAATACAAAATTTCCAAAATCAACTATTATAAATAGTATGTATATATATATATATTATATATATTATATATATTATTAATAATATATAATATATATAACACATTTAATATATATTATATATATATATATATATGTTTCAACCAAATCAAAATTAATTAAAACCATACGAATTTATAACTCAACATATAAAAATTCCATTAGTTAACATTTAAAACAAATTTAAACATAGAATGCGCTCAACACCCAGCACACGGCCTCCCTGTAGGGAGGTCGTAGCCTATACCAGGGCTGTGCCCAGCAGCCGCTGGCTGTTGTGCGCAGCCATGTGGTTGCGCCACCCATAAGGGGTGAGGGGAGAGTTTTGGCCCTCCCCAAAACCTCATAAATTAATTTTTTATTTTTTATTTTTAAATACAAATTTCCAATCAATTTTGATGTACGGCAATTTCCAAAATTTGACACAATTCTTAAACAATGCATAATTCCGCCTGTACGGTGATATCAAATAAAATACCAGAATTATTTACAATCTAATTTATATATAAATATATATATATATATATATATATAAATTAAAATTTCAATAGGGTTTTACAACAAAGAAATAAAATAAATTTCTACAGGGTTTCCAATGGAGAAATTGGGGAAACAGTAAAATTTCAACAGGGTTCAACGGGGAATTTCACATAGCATTTCCAATTAATTTGAAAATTCATTTTTCCATTAATCAATAATTTCCCTTCACACAAACTTATTTTTCCAGAAAGAAAATCTACAAAAGATTTTTTTAAGAAATCTATAAACCCTTACAGGAAAAGAAATAGTAAATGGTTTTCCCATGAAATACAGAGGTTTTAATAACAAGTAACTTTCTTTTCTCAGACATTTCTTTTAAATACAAATAAATTATAAACCACAAGAGGAATACCTATTTTCCTTTGCTTCAAAAAATTGTCTGGTGATGAGAGCCTCTGTTGCCTTTGTTGCCTATAGCCTTCCAAAACTCTTTTTGTACAGAAAATCCCAAACCAGAATACAAACCAAAGAACTTCCACAAATTTGCAACAAAATACGAAATAACCATAAACAGAAAACTTTTTAATAGTGCTCAATTATTTTCCCGTGAAGAATAGCCTAACCCCTGTGTTTTTTACAGATCCAAAATAACCTCCGAAAAGTTCCCTCAACCAAAATCCATAAATGCAACTTGCACACATGTCGAGAAGTACAAATATCTTTTAACCACTTCTCGGCAATCTTGCCTCTCAAGATTTGCATGGAATTAATTTATTTAAAATTTACAATTTCAATTTACAAATAAAATACAATTTTTATTTAACAATTCAAAATGCCATTTCTAAATAATATTTATTTTCAAATTTTATTTAAATTAATTTACACACATTTAAAACAATTTAATTTAATCAATTAATTTATTTAATTAAATGAATTTAATCTTTTAGGATCAAATTATTCAACCAAACAAACTAATTAATTAATTAAATAAAATGCAAAACTAATTTCTTTAACATTTAAAAATTAATTTAAATAATAGTAAATTAAGGATTATTAAACTATCATTAAAATTAACTAATTTTTCCCTTTTAAACAAATAATCCAAATAGAAACATACAGAACAATCTATGACTCTTAAGACTCCAAACCAAACTAACGATGTACTATGATCGGGTTCTAGACTAACCTAGGATAAACCATGCTACTACCTCCCAATCAACATTTCTGTTGAGTCTTGACACGCTCAGACCTGAGTAACCAGGTGGAGTCGGTGTCATGTACCTGCAATCCTACAACCAAGCAATAACATGCATATATATATAAGAATCCCCAGATGTCTAATAAAAGAAAATACAATTTTAAAGCAAATTAGGAAATATAAACATCTAGTGTTCGGATTTTCTAAATCCAATAATTCAATAAGAAATAACAAGAAATAAAAATTGCTCAATCGTAATCCATTTCTCATACAATTAAAAGAAGTTGCATGATCTAATTCTAATTTTCATTTTCTCAATTTCACATAATAAAATTAATCTTCAATTTATCAAATACAAATATTTCATTTAAATTAGATCAAAATTTAAAACAACCTCTTATTAATTGTTCCAATATAAAATAATCACTTAAATATTACATTTCTTCAAAACCTAATTAATTATAATTTGACTTTAACAAATACAAAATTTCCAAAATAAACTATTATAAATGGTATGTATATATATATATATATATATTATATTATTAATAATATATAATATATATAACACATATAATATATTATATATATATATATGTTTCAACCAAATCGAAATTAATTAAAACCATACGAATTTATAACTCAACATATAAAAATTCCATTAGTTAACATTTAAAACAAATTTAAACATAGAATGTGCACAACACCCAGCACGCGGCCTCCCTGTAGGGAGGTCGCAGCCTTTACCAGGGCTGCGCCACCCATAAGGGGTGAGGGGAGGGTTTCAACCCTCCCCAAAAACTTATAAATTAATTAATTTTTTTTTTTAAATACGAATTTCCAATAAATTTTGCCGTACGGCGATTTCCAAAATTCAACACAATTATTAAACAATGCATAATTCTACTTGTACGATGATACAAATAAAATACTAGAATTATTTACAATCTAATTTATATATGAATAAATAAATATATATAAATATATATATATAAATATATATATATATATATATATATATAAATTAAAATTTCAATAGGGTTTTACAACAGAGAAATAAAATAAATTTCTATAGGGTTTCCAATGGGGAAATTGGGGAAACTGTAAAATTTCAACAGGGTTCAACAGAGAATTTCGCACAACATTTCCAATTAATTTCAAAATTCATTTTCCCATTAATCAATAATTTCCCTTCACACAAACTTATTTTTCCAGAAAGAAAATCTACATAAGATTTCTTTTAAGAAATCTATAAACCCTTACAGGAAAAAAATAAGTAAATGGTTTTCCCATGAAATACAAAGGTTTTAATAACAAGTAACTTTCTTTTCTCAGACATTTCTTTTAAATACAAATAAATTATAAACCACAAGAGGAATACCTATTTTCCTTTGCTTCAAAAAATTGTCTAGTGATGAGAGCCTCTGTTGCCTCTGTTGCCTGTAGCCTTCCAAAACACTTTCCATACAACAAATCCCAAACCAGAATACAAACCAAAGAACTTCCACAAATTTGCAACAAAATACCAAATAACCATAAACATAAAACTTTTTAATAGTGCTCAATTATTTTCCCGTGAAGAATAGCCTAACCCCTGTGTTTTTTCCAGATCCAAAATAACCTTCGGCAAATTCCCTCAACCAAAATGCATAAATGCAACTTTCACACATGTCAAGAAGTACAAATATCTTTTAACCACTTCTCGGCAATCTTGCCTCTCAAGATTTGCCTGGAATTAATTTATTTAAAATTTACAATTTTTTTTTTTTTAAAAAGGGGGTAAAAATTTATTGAATCAACCAACAAAGTACAAAGAGTAGGGGCCAAGAGCCCGAGAAAGAAACAACACCAGCATAACAAACCCCCCAAACGGGGCACAACTAACCATCCATATCTTCCTTGACAAGAGTCTCAAGTGCCAAAGCACATTCCGGAGGTAGGTGAGTCCAATCTCCCATCCTCCATCCCTCTCCACGGTCAGAAGCCCACTTAGCCAGGCAATCAACAGTCTTATTCCACTCACGAGGAACATAGAAAAAAGAGACAAACTCCAAAGAAGTGCTCAACCTAAGAATTTGTCTCCCCACCACTGCCAGATGCCAATCCACATCTTCCACCCGTTGCAAATTTAGCATATCCACTACCACCTGAGAGTCCGACTCGCAAATAATCTTGCTCCATCCTAGAGCACAACCTCTTTCAAGAGCCATGAGGACAGCAAGAGCCTCCATGTAATTATTGGTTTGAATCCCTTTATATTCAGAGAATAAGAAAATAACCTTACCAGAGCTGTCCCTGCCAATTCCTCCAACCCCAGCATGCCCAGGATTTCCCCTAGAAGACCCATCAGTATTGATCTTGAGAGTCCCAAAAGGGGGGGGACCACTTTCCCTCCCTACAAACCTTCCTTTTAGCTTTCCTGCTTCTGCTCTGTTGTAACTTCCCAAGTGCACCACTAGAATCCGCACAAAGAATATTCAACTTTTGGACCACCCGCACGTCTCCAGGAGCAATATCCTCCGAGAGATCACACTTCGCAGCAAGAGTCTCCTGAAGCATATTTATTACTTGTAACCACACCTGCTGAACCCTCTTAGGCTTATCCTGAAAGATCCTACGGTTCCTTTCCAACCACACCTGCCATATAATAAACCTGGACCAATACCCCAAGCCACCTCCAGAAAAGAAGTCTTAGAAGGGGGTCTACCAAGGCTGTTCCAAAACTCAACCAAAGAGTGAGCATGTATACAAGCATGCTCCCAAGCTTCCCACCACCAGTGCCAAATAACCCTGGTGAAAGAACATTGGAAAAAGAGGTGTGAACTGGTTTCTTCGCTTTGATGACATAAAGTACAGATAGAAGGCCCATGGAAGCCCCTCTTCTGAAGATTCTCCCAGGTAAGACATTTATTTTGAACCACAAGCCATAAGAAAAAGTTGCATTTGGGCCAAGCAGACTTATTCCAGACTTGCTTCCACCAAGATATGTCAATCCTGTCAAAATTTTGTCTTTCCAACTCTTGATACCCTGAGGCAATAGAGAACTTTCCTTTTGGATTGGGTCCCCAAGCGAGGGTATCAGCTCCTCTTAAAGAGTTACACACTCTGCCAGCAAGAATCCCAGCAAGAGTCTCTCGCTCTCCCTCAGATCCCCCAGGAGGCCAGTCTACGGGCTCTTTCCATCTGGCAACCTCTCCCCGCCCCACCCTTAAAAACACCTTAAAGTCCTCAACCTTACTCCATCCTGCTGCAAGGAAGCTGTCACATAAAGGTTGAAGGTGGGGGTATTGAGATAGAATAGGAGGAAAACCATCCCAAGAATCCTCCCAAAACAGAGCATCTGAACCGCCATTGCAAATCCAGAAAAGACCATTTTTAACTAACTGAGCCCCTTTCTTCAAAGTCTCCCAAATCACGGACCCCCTTCCCGTCAAGTTGTACCTTGGTACATCTTTCCCATTCACTCCACCAAGATACTTAACATTAAGGATTTTAGCCCATCCTTGATCTTGGCTTATGCACCATCTCCAAAATAGCTTAGCAGCAAGAGCCCAACCGTTCAAGCTTGTATTCCTCAAACCAAGACCACCATCCTGTTTTGATCTGCAAACACAATCCCATTTGACCAAACTCCATTTTGAGGAAAGCAAATTACCTATTTAAAATTTACAATTTAAATTTACAAATAAAATACAATTTTTATTTAACAATTCAAAATGCCATTTCTAAATAATATTTATTTTCAAATTTTATTTAAATTAATTTACACACATTTAAAACAATTTAATTTAATCAATTAATTTATTTAATTAAATGAATTTAATCTTTTAGGATCAAATTATTCAACCAAACAAACTAATTAATTAATTAAATAAAATGCAAAACTAATTTCTTTAACATTTAAAAATTAATTTAAATAACAGTAAATTAAGGATTATTAAACTATCATTAAAATTAACAAATTTTTCCCTTTCAAACAAATAATCCAAACATAAATATATAGAAAAATCTATGACTCTAAAGACTCCAAACCAAACTGGCGATGTACTATGACCGGGTTCTAGACTAAACTAGGATAAACCATGCTACTACCTCCCAATCAACATTTCCATTGAGTCTTGACACGCTCAAACCTGAGTAACCAGGTGGAGTCGGTGTCATGTACCTGCAATCCTACAACCAAGCAATAACATAGATATAAACCATTGTACTGGCACACCATGCAGAGAAAATCACGGACATCACAGGGTACTTGCAAGCGAGTGATGCGATTCCGTTCTCCACACCAATACACGTCACATTAGACTGACGAATTAAATAACAGTTAGTCCATCATAAACATACATATAGCAATAATCAACTGAAGGAAAACATCTATGCTATATCAAAGCATGTCAAAAAATAATAATGTAATACAATGTATCATCATGTCACAAAGTGAATCCACTATCGCTCAAAATCAGCGATCAAAATATCCAAACCAAGTACCAAAGGCTAATAGTATAAAAACATGTAACAAAAAACATAAACATAAATGTAGGGGTACTACATCCTCCCCCCTAGGATTAGGCTTGCTCCTGAAAGCTTGCGAATAGATAGGGATAAAGTTCCCTCATACATATCACATCCTCCCAAGTAGCAGAAGCCTCATGGCTAGGATCCCATTGGACCCTCACCTGGTCAACGTCTTGACCCCTGAGATTGAGTGTTTGGCGTTGTAGAATGGCCATGGGCTCCAAAGCTAGCTGCCCATCCTCTACTTGTATTGCATTCCAATCAAATACATGAGAAATGTTAGAATGATATGGTCTAAGAAATGATACATGAAAAACATCATGAATACGTGACAAACTGGGTGGTAAGGCGAGTCGATACGCCATAGGACCAATTCTCTCTAAGATCTCAAATGGCCCAATGAAACGAGGCACAAGCTTAGAGCCTTTTCCATAATGGATTGGACTCTTCCGCGGTCGCACTTGAAGAAACACTCTATCACCAACAACAAACTGTCAGTCTATCCTATGTGCATCGGCATACTTCTTTTGCCTATCCTGTGCTGCTATCAAATCTTCTCTAATACAGTCAACCTATTGCTCCATATCTCGAAGCATCTCAGGTCCAAGTAACACTCTATCCTCTAGTCAGTCCCAACTCAAAGGAGTTCGACAAGGACGACCGTATAATGCCTGAAATGGTGGCATACCTATGGAACTCTGATATCCGTTATTGTAAGCGAATTCTACTAAGTACAAATAATCCTCCCAATGTGATTGTTGGTCCATTACATACATTCTAAGCATATCCTCTAAAATTTGGTTAACTCTCTCTGTTTGTCCATCGGTTTGAGGATGATACGCTGAACTAAAGTTCAACTATGTACCTAGAGTACGTTGTAATTAAGTCCATAGGGCTAAAGTAAATGTAGGATCTCTATCAAAAATAATCCTATGAGGAATCCCATGCAATCTAACTATGTCCTCCATGAAAATCCTAGCTATGGATGAAGCATTGTAAGATGATCATACTGGTGAAAAGTGAGCTACTTTAGTCAATTGGTCAACAGTTACCATAATGGCATCATGTCAACGTGATGACGTAGGTAACCCTACAATAAAGTCAACAGATATAATATCCCATTTCCATTCAGGAATGAGATGTGGCTGCAATAATCTAGCAGGATGTTGATGCTCAGCTTTGACTTGTTGGCATTCAAGACATCTCGATACATAACCAGCAATATCACGTTTCATACTAGGCTAGAAATACAATTGTCGAAGATCAGCATGCATTTTCTTAACACCTGGATGAGCTGAATATGGAGCTCGATGAGCTTCAGTCACGATTAATGTACGAAGATCGTCAAAATGTGGTACATAAATACGACCTAAATGTCATAATATACCATCCGGTTCTAGGACATATCCTACAAATTGACCTTCTAAAGGTCTACCAGATTCAATTTCTGACCTTACTTCTTGATATAATCTATCAGTAGGAAGTGCAGCTAATATTTGTTCTCTCAAATCTACTTCAAGAGTAGCAGCTGAGATCTAATGTCGATGATGACTAAGAGTGTCAGCCACTACGTTCTCTTTTCCTTGAACATATTTCACTTCAAAATCATATTCACACAAGAACTCCATCCACCGTCTTTTCCTAGCATTCAAGTTAGGTTGCGTAAAAATGTATTGTAGACTGTGGTGATCAGTATGAAGTTTGAAATGATTACCTAATAAGAAATGCCTCCACCAAACTAATGCATGCACTACTACAGCTAGTTCTAAATCATGAGTAGGATAGTTTAATTCATGATCTTTGAGTTTGTGAGACTCGTAAGCAATCACACGCCCATCTTGCATTAGAACTGCTCCCAAAGCCTCTAAGGATGCATCAATGCATACTACAAAATCCTTAGTAGGATCAGGAACAATCAATATAGGTGCATTAGTCAACTTTTCTTTAAGTGTCTGAAAAGCCAACTGACACTGCTCTGTCCAAACAAACTTCTTCCCTTTTCTCTGAAGAGAAGTAATAGGATGACCGATTCTAGAAAATCCCTGAACAAACCGCCTATAATAACTAGCTAGACCCATAAAACTACGTACTTCACCTACATTAGTAGGTGCGGGCCAATCTACAATAGCTTGAATCTTTGAAGGATCCACAACAATACCTTTTCCCAAAATCACATGTCCAAGATATTTTATCTCAGTTTGAAAGAAGTCACACTTCTTCAGGTTCGCATACAATTGATTTTCCCTTAAACATTGCAATACCTATCTCAAGTGTTCTTCATGTTCCTTCATGTTTCTCGAATATATCAAAATATCATTGAGAAATACAAGGACAAAGCAATCAAGGTATGTACGAAAAACACCATTCATTAAACTCATAAATACAGATGGTGCAATCGTCAACCCAAATGGTACTACTGTGAATTCGTAGTGCCCATAATGTAGTTTTATGAATGTTTGCTTCAGCAATACGCAATTGATGATAACCAGATTTCAAATAGATTTTAGAGAACACATTAGCTCCCTTAATTCACAGTAACCTAAGGAATGTTTGCTCCTGCATCACCCACTGTAGGCTCTGAAACTGTAGGTCGAGGCCCAAAACCAATAAAACCTCTCATCGGACACTGCCTAGGTATGTGTCCCTGCTGTCCACACAAGTAACATCCTGTGCTTCTATCGAATCCTCTGCCACCCGAAGGTGCATTGGATTGTTGGAAACTACCTCTACTTATAGTAGATTGAGCACTCTATGTAGGCTAATCCTGCCTATTGCGCTTGTTGCGCCACCAATTACGACCCTTTCCTATTTGTGGACTATTTCCTTGTTGTGGTTGTGGATTGTTATTCTTTTGAGGTGTACGTTGTTGTTGTTGCTCCCCACCCTTTGTGGGTGTCTGTTGGTTCCTAGAGGAACCTCTTATCTGAGCTTGTCCACCCCGTGGACTAAAACCTACTGCAGGAGCACTGCCAATGTGTACTCCTGTGTGACCACCTAAAGCCATAACAAGGTTCTCCTCCACTATACGAGCCTTCTCCTCCGCAACTTCCATAGTCTTTGGCTCAAAGACTCTGACTCCACCACTAATGCGAGTGTTTAAACCCCTGATGAAGTGTTGTACTAGCATTGGTTCATCATCGCCAATACCAGCATACTGCTTGAGTTCATAGAATCTACGTTCATATTGCTCAATAGAAAGAGCCAACTGACGTAGGTCATGGAACTCGTCAGCCCATCGCTACCTCCAGTGTTTCGATAGGAACTGTGCTCTGAACCTCTCTAGAAACATCTCCCAAGACAATGACCCAATATCTAAGTGGAGCTTCTACTCCTCCAGGTGCCACCAAGTAGAGGTGAATCCTCTCAGATGCATGATAGCGCATCTCGCATGGGTATTGCTACCATAAGGGTGCATGTCAAAGCATCTACCCAAATCCATTAGCCAGGTCTCAGCCTCTAATCCACCTCCTGTACCATCAAAGGTAGGAGGGCGTGCCCTCAGTAAATCCCTCATGTGTCCTACAATAATAACATCATGATGCACTGTATCATCTACTCTCCTAGGAGATCTATCTCTCTCTCTAACAACCTCCTGCTCAACTTCCTATCTAGGTCCAAGTCGAGCTAGGACCTCCTCTAATAAAGGACATATCTGTGAACCCTCTATTCCTGACTATTCAGGATTTTGTCCCTCGTTCCTCTAATCCAACTGCTCTGCCTGATCACTGTGATGAGGGCTAAGAGGGGTAGTAACCTGAGGGATGGGCCCTTGGCCTCCACCTCAACCTCTACCATGACCTCTTCCACCTCACCTAGGCATGTTCCTACACATAAAAATAATGAGTCTTAGATACTATTCAACCAAGGCTAACAGATAGCGATACTACGTACTAGGTCAACCTAATGGGCTCGCGATTACCTAGAGCGTCCAGTGTTTGTAACCTTGGCTCTGATATCAATTTGTAATGCCCCGTCTTAATAACCTAAGGAATGTTGCAATTGTGTGTAAAGGTGTAATAATTTTTTTTTAAGTATATTTATTAAGTTAATTAGTTGCATACATTCATTAAGTTACGCGACGTTACACTACTTGAGTTTCCATAGACGACTTTAGTATTTCACATTGCATATAATTAATTAACATAAACATTAAAAATAGATATTGCATAACATTTGAAAAACTCTATTCAAGATAGTATAAAGTACAAACTTGTTTCTTACATTGCATTTGATAAGATATTACAATTCTCATTCATCTGATGAGGTAGATGATTAATAGTTACAATTACATTTACAAGGTTCACCTCATATACAATTGAGGGATGTTTTACAATACAAGTTTATCAATAATGCAATAAAGAAAGTGCATCTGTATCCAAGTATCAACTCTCCATCCATGAAGCTCTTGTTGCCATGATCATAAACTAGGGACCCAATGGAGTAAGGTGCACATTCCACCCAACCATGTGGTACCTGTAGGTCCACCCCTTGTGCTAGGAGATAGTACTATGGTTACCTAGACATAATCTACTAACCCTAGACACAAGTACACAACTGACTGATGGTTACATTGCTTCAAGATTTAAGACAATTGAATGTACTAAGTACACAAAATAGACTATTACTTTAGGTGGAGTGTCATCACAATATTGCAAAGGTTATCCTGGTGTTTCTTCCTAGGTCCCGGCCCCCAACTTGGGTTACCCTAGTAACCTCTTACAAAACCCGGCCCCATTGCAAACCATTGCGGAATCAAATGTATTTTAAAGAAACAAGACATTGATTTGCCATTCCAGGCCTTCTCATCTTATACTCAAGACTAAACTAGCTCAAGAGACAATAAGTGAGGCATAAACATCTTGTTAAGGATTTTAATCTAACTACTATGTTCTTTAGTTATCACTGACTTACTAACTCTTTGTAAGTTACCTTGACACCACTTTGTGTGTCGGCCCTTACATAGAGCCACTCCCCTAAACATAACAAAGGTATTCTAAGTTCTCTATCTAGGGTAGACAAAGTGCACAAAATTCAACATATAATACTAGGTATACCACAATGGACATCACAATCTATTCACAAATATCAATTGCACTACCCTAGTTTGTTCAAACACATGAAAACATAGTAAAATTTACTCCCTTGAAGAGACTACAACTGGAAGACTTGAAATGAAATAAGAATCCCCAGATGTCTAATAAAAGAAAATACAATTTTAAAGCAAATCAGGAAATATAAACATCTAGTGTTCGGATTTTCTAAATCCAATAATTCAATAAGAAATAAGAAGAAATAAAAATTACTCAATTGTAATCCTTTTCTCGTACAATTAAAAGAAGTTGCATGATCTAATTCTAATTTTCATTTTCTCAATTTCACATAATAAAATTAATCTTCAATTTATCAAATACAAATATTTCATTTAAATTAGATCAAAATTTAAAACAACCTCTTATTAATTGTTCCAATATAAAACAATCACTTAAATATTACATTTCTTCAAAACCTAATCAATTATAATTTAACTTTAACAAATATAAAATTTCCAAAATCAACTATTATAAATAGTATGTATATATATATTATATATATTATATATATTATTAATAATATATAATATATATAACACAATATATATTATATATATATGTTTCAACCAAATCAAAATTAATTAAAACCATACAAATTTATAACTCAACATATAAAAATTCCATTAGTTAACATTTAAAACAAATTTAAACATAGAATGCGCGCAACACCCAGCACGTGGCCTCCCTGTAGGGAGGTCGTAGCCTTTACCAGGGTTGTGCCCAGCAGCTGCTGACTGTTGTGCGCAGCCATGGTGGTTGTACCACCCATAAGGGGTGAGGGGAGGGTTTTGGCCCTCCCCAAAACCTTATAAATTAATTTTTTTTTTTAAATACGAATTTCCAATGAATTTTGCTGTACGACAATTTCCAAAATTCGACACAATTCTTAAACAATGCATAATTCCGCCTGTACGGTGATATCAAATAAAATACTAGAATTATTTACAATCTAATTTATATATGAATAAATATATATATATATATATATATATATATATATAAATATATATATATATATATATATATATATATATATATATATATAAATATATATATATATATAAATTAAAATTTCAATAGGGTTTTACAAAAGAGAAATAAAATAAATTTCAACAGGGTTCAACGGAGAATTTCGCATAGCATTTCCAATTAATTTCAAAATTAATTTTCCCATTAATCAATAATTTCCCTTCACACAAACTTATTTTTCCAGAAAGAAAATCTACAAAAGATTTTTTTTAAGAAATCTATAAACCCTTACAGGAAAAGAAATAGTAAATGGTTTTCCCATGAAATACAGAGGTTTTAATAACAAGTAACTTTCTTTTCTCAGACATTTCTTTTAAATACAAATAAATTATAAACCACAAGAGGAATACCTGCTTTCCTTTGCTTCAAAAAACTATCTGGTGATGAGAGCCTCTGTTGCCTTTGTTGCCTATAGCCTTCCAAAACTCTTTCTGTACAGCTGATGCAGGAGCATCCAGTGGTGTGAGGGTAATCTTGCATCACCCAAAAGATGATTTCCATTTTTTTTCCTGTTGTTTTCTTTTTGTAGATGTTTTTGTATTTTTGGATACCCTTTTCGTCGAATAAGAGTTCCCAACTTTCAGAACTACTTTTCTGCTTTTTCTGCTCAACTGCTATTTTTAGCAGGTTTGAATTTGAAGTCGTGGGAAAACAGAAATTTATGGGAAGGTTCAGGATGGAAAAATACACAGTCTGGTGAAAGAATCAGGTCAAGATCATTCACGACTTGAAAGTTATTCAAGTTCCAATTTCTGCTTTTTGCCTTGAAAAACCTTCTGAGCTTAGTTTGAGGCACCAAACGATCCCAGATGGGCCTGAAAATTTGTGGAAACACCAAAGTAGTCTGCCAAAGGCCTACTTTGTGGAAAATCATCTTTTCTAGAGCTTTCCGAAAAGGTATTATCATTGAAGATCCGACGGTCGGATTAAAAGTTATGGCTGCCGGAAGTTGGTGCATATTTTAGAAATGTGCTAATTTTCAACTGTGAATTTAAACTTGAATTTCAAATTGTAATTTTGGCGCCAAACCGTCAAAAATCTTATCTCGAAGGTTGTTTTTGGTTCCAAACCGAAATGGGTCTATTTAGGGGCTTGTTTCTGATTTTTGGGTAACTTTTGGGGAAAGAAGTTCGCATCTGTGAAAGGATCTGGTAATTTTCTGTAAGTTGGTAATTTGCATGTATCTGAGCTTGGGGTTGAGATCCTGCATGTAAGTTCAATATTTATGAATCAAATATTATTCTCTATTT
>VDFB02120203.1:0-42626 GCA_007258455.2 Sequoia sempervirens | reverse complement strand
ATTGTGAAGAGGCATGAATCGTGTGGAATGCATATGAGGTAGAGTTGCCAGATGGATTCAACATTTCCCCTATGTTCAATATTTCAGATTTGATAGAGTATCATGAAGGTGGCGAAGAGGAAACACCTACAATGGAACAGTTTGGCATTCCAGCACCTACTTCAGAGAAGGAGGAGATTGAAGAAATCCTAGATAGCCATGTGGGAAGGAGTACCAGAAACAGGCAGTATGAAGAGTATTTGGTAAAATGGAAAGGAAGGCCTGTGGAAGATTCTTCTTGGTTGTCTAAGGCAGAGGTTCACCATTTGGGTTTTCCTCAACCATCTGAGACGTGACGGGGTCACTTCTCACCACCGGTGTCTCATGCAGAGCATCCGGCAGGAGGGAAATCTTGCATCACCCAAAAGATACTTATTTGTTCTCGCGGTTTTCTTTTTGTAGATGTTTTTGTATTTCTGGATACCCTTTTCGTCGAATAAGAGTTCCCAACTTTCAGAACTACTTTTCTGCTTTTTCTGCTCAACTGCTATTTTTAGCAGGTTTGAATTTGAAGTCGTGGGAAAACAGAAATTTATGGGAAGGTTCAGGATGGAAAAATACACAGTCTGGTGAAAGAATCAGGTCAAGATCATTCACGACTTGAAAGTTATTCAAGTTCCAATTTCTGCTTTTTGCCTTGAAAAACCATCTGAGCTCAGTTTGAGGCACCAAACGATCCCGGATGGGCCTGAAAATTTGCGGAAACACCAAAGTAGTCCGCCAAAGGCTCCTTCGGCGGAAAATCATCTTTTCTAGAGCTTTCCAAAAAGATATTATCATTGAAGATCCGACGGTCGGATTAAAAGTTATGGCTGTCGGAAGTTGGTGCATATTTTAGAAATGTGCTAATTTTCAACTGTGAATTTAAACTTGAATTTCAAATTGTAATTTTGGTGCCAAACCGTCAAAAATCTTATCTCGAAGGTTTTTTTTGGTTCCAAACCGAAATGGGTCTATTTAGGGGCTTGTTTCTGATTTTTGGGTAACTTTTTGGGGAAAGAAGTTTGCATGCTGTGAAAGGGGATCTGGGTAATTTTCTGTAAGTTGGTAATTTGCATGTAATACAGAGCTTGGGGATTTGAGATCCTCTGCATGTAAGAAGTTCAATATTTATGAATAAAATATTATTCTCTGTTTTGTGAGTGTATTTCTGTGTCTCAGGTTTGCTCCCTCGTCAACAGCAAATCCCAAACCAGGATACAAACCAAAGAACTTCCACAAATTTGCAACAAAATACGAAATAACCATAAACAAAAAACTTTTTAACAGTGCTCAATTATTTTCCCGTGAAGAATAGCCTAACCCTGTGTTTTTTACAGATCCAAAATAACCTCCAAAAAATTCCCTCAACCAAAATCCATAAATGCAACTTGCACACATGTCGAGAAGTACAAATATCTTTTAACCACTTCTCGGCAATCTTGCCTCTCAAGATTTGCATGGAATTAATTTATTTAAAATTTACAATTTCAATTTACAAATAAAATACAATTTTTATTTAACAATTCAAAATGCCATTTCTAAATAATATTTATTTTCAAATTTTATCTAAATTAATTTACACACATTTAAAACAATTTAATTTAATCAATTAATTTATTTAATTAAATGAATTTAATCTTTTAGGATCAAATTATTCAACCAAACAAACTAATTAATTAATTAAATAAAATGCAAAACTAATTTCTTTAACATTTAAAAATTAATTTAAATAATAGTAAATTAAGGATTATTAAACTATCATTAAAATTAACAAATTTTTCCCTTTCAAACAAATAATCCAAATAGAAACATACAGAACAATCTATGACTCTTAAGACTCCAAACCAAACTGACGATGTACTATGATCGGGTTGTAGACTAACCTAGGATAAACCATGCTACTACCTCCCAATCAACATTTCCGTTGAGTCTTGACACGCTCAGACCTGAGTAACCTAGTGGAGTCGGTGTCATGTACCTGCAATCCTACAACCAAGCAATAACATGCATATATATATATAAACCATTGTACAAGCACACCGTGCAGAGAAAATCACAGACATCACAGGGCACTCACAAGCGAGTGATGCGATTCTGTTCTCCACACCAATACACGTCACATCATACTGACGAATTAAATAACAGTTAGTCCATCATAAACATACATATAGCAATAATTAACTAAAGGAAAACATCTATGCTATATCAAAGCATGTCAAAAAACAATAACGCAATACAATGTATCATCATGTCACAAAGTGAATCCACTATCGCTCAAAATCAGCGATCAAAATATCCAAACCAAGTACCAAAGGCTAACAGTATAAAAACATGTAACATAAAACATAAACATAAATGGAGGGGTACTACACATAGAACAAGACAATAAGTATTTATAATACCTTAAGAGGTTCCATAATAATGTTGAAACTTGATTTAATGAATCAAAGATGTTGGGTATTGAATCTTGAGAGTAAAATGGCAGGAAGTCATAAACACTAGATATTGCAAGAATGTAATAAGGGACTTTTAAAAGGTTTGAAATTCCTAAATCTTTACATTACATGTATACCTTGGATTAAAGATTAGATCTAAGTCATATTGGATAGAATGGATTTTCTTTATAGACTAGTTGTGTCTAGACTACAAAATAAAGTAAGTAAAATTATAGGAAGAGATAGCTTCTAAGACAAGTCAAAGGTGTGTGTCTAGAATGCATGACCAATTAGAATGGTCATACTTAGCTAGAAGGGATCGAGAGTTGTATGGTCGATTGAGTTTTGTACGACACATCACTAGGACTGAGATGGAGAAACTTGATAGTTCCTTATAACTATACCCTTTGTGAAGGGTCAGGGTGCTTCTAGTTAGGAAGTGTGCAGGGGACCACCTGAGTCCACGGTTGGAGGAAAAGCACTCAGATGATGCTCTCCCTCTATAGCAAAAAACTCACCGAGTCTCATGAAGATCAATATCGACATTCCAAATGTAGTGAACTCCATGTTATGGTTTATGATAGTCAACCTATGAGGTAAAACTATTCTTTATGCTAAGTGTATTTTATGTGATATAAATGAAAAGTGTAAGGAATTATCTTGATTCTAGCTATGTCTACATATGAATTAGAGTTTGAATTTATTTGGAAAAGTTGTAATTTATTCTTGTCCTTATGCAAATGTTTTAAAAGAAAAAGAAAAATAAATTCTCTCATGGTTACTAACTTTATTTACCTTCTAGTAAATTCTTGGGTTTACTTTAGTATTAAGAGGAGGGATGTTACAACTTGTAAGGAAAGAAAATGTGTGGAATCATTTCTTAATGAAAATTTTAAGAAGAGAATGCAAACCTAAGGTTCAAATTTTAAATTATAGTACACTAAAGATGCACATTAACAGGAGTAGATAAGAAAAAATTAAAATGTAACATATAGTAGACACTTGTATTTACATGGGAAAACCCTTTTAGGAAAAACCCACCACAACAAGAAAAAACTCTTTGTATTACAGTGAAGAGTATTCACATACAAAGTTATAGTTTTCCTCTCTCAAATGTCTATCCAATCTCAATATAGGTAGCTATTCAACACTGAACAATCTTGTTCTCTTTTCATAGACTCACTACTTGACTTGTCTGATTACACAATTTCTCTCATAGCTATTACAAATGTATTAGAAATTTATAGTTCATTTTACATTCTAAGAGAATTTCAAAAAAAGCTATGACTCCAAATCTATGTAGGAAAGAATCCAAATTGGTTCCCATCAGGTACAACAGACTAACCGTCGCTTAGTAGTTTCCTTATGAGGCTATTACTAGGACAACTTCCATCCTCTCACCGATATTTTTGAGTCACCCCAATGAGTGTAACACTCACCAAGGAAAACGATCATCTAAGTATTGACAAGACAAAGACCATGTCTCACTAATCACTCATCATCACACCGATATGAGATTTTCACTGTACACTATTGACCAAGTCCATTGCCACATCGGGGAGAGTCCATATTGCCTCCCACCAATATGAGTAAGTCCTGCCAACAATACTTCAAGTGGTCCCCAAAGCCTCCAGCTTGACACCACGTCACCGCCAAACAAATTTTTTTAGGTATCAAACCATCAAGGGGACTGAAGTTAGAGTCCTACAGATGGAAGATAGTCCTGTCGATGATACTTCCCTTTACACTGTTAGCTCAGGTCCCACCATATCCATTGGTCCATCATCGATACCAACCATCATTTCTTGGTGATGGAGGTAAGTCCCAATGAAGACATAAAAAAATATCGATGAAGGAACATTATTGGGGTGTCGTTGGGACTACTGTTAGGGTTTTGCTGATAGAGCCAAGTAATTCTAATAGAACAAGCCACCAATACCAAACCATCAGATGGTCATGGGGACAAACTTTGGAGTCCCACCAACCAAGCAAAGTCTCAGTGATGAAGAACATAGTGATGACTCATCAGGCCATCGTTGGGATAGAGAACAAGGTCCCACCAATGGAGCAAAGTCTAGCTGATCAAGGAGATAGGAGAACACAACACTACCATTAGTCACGCTAGTAAGCTGAGGCACAATTCCAACAATACTAATTATAAGGTTGAGGGTTTAACATATAGGGTAATAGGGTTGGGGGTATTAGTATAGGTTTTAGGATTTAAGGTGTATGGTTTAGGGTTTAGGGTACTAATTATAAGGTTAAGGGTACTAGAAGTACAATTGAGAATTTAGAGTTGATGGTATATAATATATAGGGTTGAGGTAGAGGTTTTATGGTATTTAGTTTATAGTTGAGGGTATTAGTATAAATTTTAAGGTTTACGATTGAGGGTTAAGGGTTTATAGGTGAGGATCTTTGTGTGTGTGTGTGTCACTCATTCCCTTTCATGCTCTATTTATTTTTTTCTCTTCTATATCTCTTTGTCTTCTTTACCAATTTGTTAAGGGTTTAAAATATTAATAAATATTATTTGGCACTCACCAAATTTTTCTAGTGTCAAATAGCCTTTATTAAAAATTATAAAAAGGCACGATATTTGTGTTTCAAGCTCATATTCGCTGTTGTTGTCTAGTTTCTATGAATTAACCAATCAATGAATAATTTTTCATGGTGTTCACAACTTGCACTAGCATATTTTTGATACTCCATCACCTTTCCACCACCTTTATGTTTGTTTGACAATGCAAAAGACAAATATTTAATGTTTTTAGATCAAAATTGATTATATCAGGAAATATTTTCATGTTTCTGGAATTGAAATGTTCATTATGAATTTTTTTGTTTAAATTTGAGAACATTGACCCATTCTTTTTATAATTTTCACTAATCATAATATATTTACATAGAATTCAACATTGAATTCAAAGTAAGTTATGTAAAAGGTAAAAAATTAGGAGTTTGAAGAAAAAATGAAAGAACATGGAATAATTTGCAAATTGTAATATCGAATCTCAAATTTTAAGGTGCATTCTATTTGTCTTTATGAAATTTGTTCTTGTTACCTTCTCAAATAGTTTAATTGAAATCACTTTTATTTGATTTTGTCCTTTTTGTATTTGTGAACATTACTTAATTTTTGTTGACCTTTCTTAATGGTTTATGGATAACTAATGACTTATGCTATTTATACGATTAATCACTTAGCCATATTTGAGAATAATTAATCACTTTATGTTATTTATACCATATGTAGGTTTATGTAATTATTAGTCAAACTAATAATAATTGGAATTAATAAAGTTTATTCATAAGAGTAGCATTGTAACTACATAGTCCTCCTCTAAGTGTTGGTGATTTACATTTCTTGTAATGCAATTAGTTCATTATTTGTCTCTTATATTTACATTAGGATGCACTTTCAACACATATTATGCATCTAAAAAATATAAAAATAAAACATAAACTAACTATTTTATATACATCAAATGATAAGAGAAACAGACGGTTCATCCTCTATCTATAGATGTAAATCATACAAGCTTGAACATCACTATATATATGCAAGGTGTTAGACACAATTGTCTCTCCCTCATAAATTTTACATTCATTACATACTAGAACTAAGAATTATGATAATTAGTGCATGCATATCAATATAGGAGGCATACACTTGGTAATAGAAGTAAGGATCACTTTCACACTTCACCATTGTTATAAATCATTAGTGTGATTGAACATAATTTTAAATATCTAGAATCTACAAGACTTGAACCCATGGCGTGTTTTCAAATTCCCAATGCAAATGTTTCTATACAACTTATGCATGTTTCTTGCTAACTTTCATCTATCACTAAAATAAATACACCTAAATTGTTAATTGGTGAGTGATTTAAGGTGCAGACTATATTATCTTGATGAAAATTTGAAGTTTTTAGATCAAATTTAGTTATATGAGGTAATTTTTTCATGTTTTTAGAATTCAAATGTTCCTTATATTTTTCTTTGTTTAAATTTGAATTTTTATGCTTGTCGCCTTCTCATATAGTTCAATTGCAATCATTTTAATTTGATTGTGTTATTTTTGTATTTGTGAACATTACTTTATTTTTTTATTATTTTACTTGTGAACATGTAAAATTCATCATCATGCTAAGGAAATGAGCAAAGAAGCTAACACCAGATGAGCATGAAGCTGAGAATGTAAAGAAAAGATAAAGAATGAGGAAAATTCATTAAGGAAGGAAATTAAACACCATACATACCTATTGAAGAGGAACATGAAACATCCATGTGATGTAAGAGAGATATGGAATTGGCATCACAAAAGGAATAGATGCAAAACCTGCATGCAATGAGACAATTGAATCTTGAAGTTGGGGGAATTTCATCTCTCATTTAAGTGAAGTTGAAGGCACACCATCTACAACTTCTCACATTGAAAGTACATAAACATTCACATCTCAAGTTGGAGACACTCCACATTCCACATATAAATTTGAAGGTACACCATCTTTTACATCTCAATTTCAAGGTACACCATTTATCCCCAATGTTGTTGGCACTCCTAATGTCTTGAGGAAACTCTACCTTTGAGAACACCTCCTAGAGTTTTGCATTAAAAGCATAAGTATTTGATTGATATTAATGATAATATTGGGCAGTTGCATGAATTTGGGTACCAATTTTCTGGCCACTTATGATTTTTTTAAAAAAAATGTGCACACATTATTTCGCGTTAAAAACAAAGATAAAAGTGAAATTATTTGCCTTGGAATACCAACCCAAAGGCTTGGAGGGCATTCCCAACAAGGCTAGAGACGTGTTTTTGCAAATTCTACAATTTTACACATAATCGGGTCCGTGCTCACCATTAAGATTGCATCTAGTTCAATATTGACAAAATCGAAAACATGGGTAATGTTAGGTTCTCTCTTAGCTATCCAACGATGTAATTTTTTTTCACTTTTCGACAATTGATGTTAAGCCTTTCATCCATAATTTCTTTTGTTTGTATGTATTTTTTTTGCCAAAAAGCAGTGTTTAGTGTTTTTTTTGTTATAAATTAACCGTTCATCAAAATTTCAAATAAATTACATTTTTAGAAACTAGACTCCATTCTACAAATAATTTTTTTAAAAAAAAAAAATCAATTATTTTCAAAAATTTGTAGGGGGAGCACGGCCAAAATTTTACTTTTCAGGAAATGCCCACTTAGAAAATTAGTAAAAAATCAAATATTCATTAAAAAATTATCAGAAAAATTATGCACCAACTAGATGCTATTGTCTAACTTCTGACTATAGTGATTTTAAAAATACTACAAAAAAGTTCATCGTGCTCAGGTCGTACAAGAGTTTCTATGTTATGTTTTTTTGACAAAACAACACCAATTTTTGTACATCCCTCTTTTGAACCCCTTAATCTCAACCATTTTGAAAATAAATTAGTAGTTTAGAAATTAGACTCGGAGCACTTTGATCCTTTTTTTTGTTCCATCTCAAAATTTTGAGTGTAACTATCCTCAATTTCACATCCAAGGTCAACATTTCCTGATTTTCAGAAAAAAGTGGCCACTTAAGCCCCTTTTTGGGAACCATCTTGGTGCACTTACCCTATTTTGAAACTAATGGTTGATAAGATTACAAATTGTACATGTCAAAGATATACTAAGAGGATATGGAGATTATTTTTTGAGATGTTAAATGAGACCAAAAGATGTCAACTATTTGTTTTGATATATTAAGTAACATTTACAAGGAACTGTACCCTTTACACAATGAGACCAAAGGGACAAAAAATATTAGGTCTAGAGCATCAAAACATAAACTACCAAAATATTAGACACAAAAATAGTAGATCGATAGTCGACCAACAACGACCCAAACAAAATAGGACACAAGAGAAACATACTAACACCCTCTCATTTCTTAGAGAGGAGGTTTATAACATCCTTCCCAACCTAGTTGGGGCCCTCCTCCATAGTATTCTTTTCTATTTCTTCCTTGAGCACAACAAAAAGGGTACCAACATCATTGTGGATGATTTTGATGGTGAATTGGGTCAACCTAGCAAACTTCCTTTTGATTTTATACATCCACTCTAGTAACATGCTATAGTCATCCTCCTTGTCCATAGTCTTAGCATTATCCTCCTCCCAACATTGATAACATGGTTGGAGTTGAAACAAAAATGGAAAATTTCATTAGAGAGGCCAGGGTTTTAACTGATGCAAGATACACTCAACACAATACAAAAGTGCAAAACCTACTGAACATGAAATGACCAACTGAGGATGAATATAACACATGGCTAGAGAGGTTTATAGAATGAGTTTGTGTATGAAAGATGAGGATAAACGTGGTGAATAACGGATGGGAGAGTAACAATGCATAGCCTAGAATTAGTAGAGATTAGGCTTTTGCTAAAGTATTTCAAAATGTTGTTCTCTCCCCAACATGAAGATGGATGAGACAAATGTTGACATGGACAATTCTACCTTTTCTCCTCTTAGTTGGTTTTCTTGTTTTGAGGTTTGCTAATTGGACATGCATGTGGGGAACAATTTTGGCTCGTGATGAAGATAGTTGATGTTATTACAATGAATGAAAGATGCCTTTTGGAAGGTGAGTATATCCTCTTCAACAAATAGAAATTATTTTTGTCTTATATGATTTCCCTCTCTTTCAAATGGTGCAAATATTTAACCACTTAGGGAATTTTAAAATTCAAATGAAAATGTATGTCAAATGTAAAATGTGAATAAAATTGTAATTTGGCTTGAAGCTTGTTTCTCCCATGTTTCTGTAAATGGGAATTCAAGGCCAATTACACAAGTCTTTTGATGGTTAAGAATTTAGACTCATGTAAGAGAAATTTTGTAAATTCAAATACAAAGAAATAGTATAGTTTTGAGTCTTAGGTGTGAATTCTAGCTTGCAATAGGTATAATAGTTTTACAACAACAATGGCATATACATAAAAATTGAAAATTCTGGAATAGTTTCTCTCCCATGTATTTTGTTGCACAAATCATGAATAAAATGATCAAGGATCTTTTATTCATTTTCAATCTCTTCAGTTAAATGTATGATTTCATTTATGCTTTAGTTCAAAGAACTAATTAAATGCTCTAATGAAGTTATAGATCTATGTGGTTGAATATTAGGATTACTAAGTAGCTTTTATTCTAGATATTTAGAGTTGTGAACTACAAAGCAATATAATAATAGTATTAAAATACTGGATTCAATTGTTGATGTATTATAGTTTATTAGAAATGTGAGTCTGTCACCAATGGATAAAGCACTATTTTGTTAGTTTGGTCATATTTGAGGTAGATTGAGTTGATCTTATCTGTTAGAGAACAAATTCAGATTGAAAATAACTTATACATTATAAATTTTTGTAAAGTTGAATGAGATCTATCCATTCCTTTCTTTTAGGTAATGGTTTAATAAAGGATCGACCAAATTCTTTAAGAATTATGTCTATTTGCAGTCAGTTGGAATATATATATTAATTACAATGTTCATGGTAAAATGGAACAAAGTATCATCTAAATATTGTCAGGATCACCCTCCTAGGTTTCACAAAACCTGAAGTGTAGAGGTCAAGCCTAGAAAGCTTCTACCCATTCATTGGACAATCCTTACCTTTGTTGATTATTGAATAATGGAAAATTCATAGGCATCTGGTGAGATTAAGTTGAGTTCAAAAAAAAACAACAGATATTATGATTGTTTATGAAATTCTAGGATGAAGCTATGTGAAATAGCCTTATACTTGTTTATGCCAAATTTCTCGAAATTACAACACTACTAGTCGACATCAGATCTAGGATAATAAAATCCTACCAAGAAATTGATTTAAATTAGGTCCTAGTTAAAGTGAGACTCATATGCCATTTGTGGCGTATGAGTCCTAGTAGCTAAAACTCAAGACATAGATTTATAGGAGTGTCTTGTTTAGCGTGCAACTTGAAATTAGTTCCCAAGACCTAGGTGGGACTCATATGCCCAAAGTGGCGTATGAGTTCAAGATGACCAAATCTGGAACGCATGACCCAAATCATTGAATTATGATTAGTTATTTGATAAGTGTTAGGATTATCCATAGAAAGATGCAATTAATAAGACTTGTGGATGCAAAATAGGACCAATTAAGGCATAAATAAACCCAATTAATTAATAAATCCCTAGATTAGTGTAAAAGTGTCAAGATACACTTTACAACACCCTAAATAAGGAACAAGTAGGTCCATTTAGTTTAAAAGGGCCCTGAAATTAATGTGAGAGTGTAAAAAACATTACAACACTAAATCAAGGAAACATTATGCTGAATTTAATATTAATTATTCCCAAATTAAGTGTGAAAAAGGCATACTTTTTCCTACACTACAATCACAATATTTTATGGTTGCATTATAATAATATTAAGTTTCATTATGTTACCAAATTCATGTGATCTCAAATTCTTCCATAATATATCTGACCAAGACTTCAAAAAATCACATGCTTGTGCTACCAATATTGTTTAAAGTAAAGGGGGTTCCCCCTTAAAGAGGCCTAGGATATTTTAAACAATTTTATGGTTACTAACAATGAGATTTTTATACCGGCCCTTCCAGTTTTAATCTAATCAAAATAATAATTTTTTTGTAATTATTCATCTATTCAACTAATCATTTGTAGTGTAAATATGGATACCAATGGTAAAAAATATTTGCATCAACCAAAAAGAAATAAGGCCATACAACGTTATATGTTAATAAAAGTATACAATATATCCAATAAAGTTATATAAGCTTATATGAAAAATCCATATGGACACAAAATGTCACATATCCACAATAAAAAATATATGTTCAAAAATTCCACATACACATACAACAAAGGACCCTAATACATAGTCATTTACCACTAGGGGAAGGAAATAGATCACGAGCTTCCTTTGATAGTCTATTGGATGGAGATGCATGTGATTCTAGTGCCTTTTGAGTGTGCTCACTCATCCTTCTCTCTAGACTTGTCTAGAGGCCCATCTAATACAATAAAAAGTATAAAAATTAATATATATAGAAATTGAATTATGGAATGACATATAATAGAATAATCACTTATCACATATAAATAATCAATATGCTCATCCAAAATAGGGGCACACTCATTATCTATAGTGATAAGACCCTATAGCAATCATAAGGATATCAATTAAACTACATATGAGTATCATTAATTTTTTTAATAATTTAGACCAATAAAAGAACAAATATAATGTAAAATTTACTAATCTATCATATACCTCTTTCAAAGGATCAAAACTTGCTACTACTATAGCAACACCGTGGTCCATTGTGGAATGAACATTAGGAGGAGTATTTGATGTCACATCTAAAAATAAAATAATAAATGGTGTTAAATTATCAAAACTACCTAACATTATTTTACAACACCATTAATGAATAAAGGTTACCTAGGTGAAAGTTCACCAATAATGATAAGTGTGAGGTGTCAATGTTGAAGGTCCACCATTAAAAAATTTGACATACAAAGTGAGTTATAAGAAAAACATTCATATAAGGTTCAATTATTCAAATGTAATAATTATATTTATTTACTGGTTACATATCTGTGGAATCAATGACATCATGAAATATGGGTCTAAGGGAACACTACAAGTAGCATGAAATCTCTAACCCTCAATTTTCAACATAATAATTCTACTAATTTACTTATTCTTACATTTTAAAATAAAATTTAATAAAATAATTAAATAAACTTGTTGAAATTTACTTGAGTATCAATTTCAAATGTTTCATTCAACAAAGAATTTATCACAATCTTCCCCTTGTGCAACTGATGTATCCTATGTAGCTGCATCTCGACAATTGTCAAGATCATATGTGTAAACAATACCAAAAGAGTGACAAAAGTAGACTATAACTCCATGCCTAGAAGACTCATCCACATCAAGTTGTACTAGACACCTCACATATTGGGTATGTGCAAGATCATCATGGAAAAAGTAGGCCCTTAAGTGGCAAAAAAATCAGAAAAATTAGAGTTAGGCAACTTGACGTAAAAATTTGAATAAGTTATCTATATTATTTCAAAATTATGTAAGAGTAGAATCTGTAGAAAATTGAATGTAGTTTCTAAACTACTAGGTTTAATTTTTATTTTTTAAATCTATTTGGTGAAAATATGAAATTTCAATGTAGTAGTACTTAAATTTCAGGGAAAAATAAGAAGTAGGTGTCTGTTTGACCACCCTAACCACAATAAAGTGATAATATTTTTTAATAAGATTTTAGATATAAGTATAGGACTCATGTCCCAATGTGATGAATATTTTAAATTTTAATTTTTTCCAAGTAAATAATTAATTATGAATTTTTTATTACAACTTTTAAAAAATATAAAAACTTGTATGTCCGACACCTTAACTTGGTCAAAACTTCATAAAATTCATTTTTTTTTATTCCTATAGTATGTGAAGCATAGAATGTGATGCATGTTTTGGATTCAAAAATGTGATATTGTTTGAAAGCTATAGAAGTTTTTCAATCAACCTATTAATCAGGACTTTACTCATAACTCAAATAGAAAATGAATAATAATTATTTATTAAATTCAAAGTAAAACATAATTTATATTGGTGGAAAGCTGAGAGTCTCCTTTAAAAACCATTTTTGTTTCATTTATTTTGGGTAAAAAAAAGTTGTCAGTCACATACCCTACAAATACCCATCATATCGCCACTTTTTGGCCCATGATGATCCTGCACATACCCTATTATACGAGGATTTGAGTGAGTGAGCTAATGGAGTCCAAGGTGTCCACATCAACACTATCCTTTACAATGGAAGGAACAACCACATGATCCACCATGGGTCTAGCCAAGGGTCTTAGTTCCAGCTATAGGTTATGTTGTCCCCACACTTTTTCATGTGTGGAGCCCACATCTCTACCCTAGAAAGATAGATAGTCTGAATTGAAGGAAATCAGATGTTTCAGCTTTTAGGAGAAAGAAAACTCAGGGGGACCTATTTAACTCTTAGTTAATTAGGAAACCCTAGAGACTTCAACCCAATGATTCAATTGAGGGAAGGGGCCACTACAAGGTTTCCTTAGGTGTGATTAAAAGGAGGGGTTCACCATTAAATGAATTTTCTAAGGAGAAACACAAACATGAATACACTAAATCCTAGAAACTTAGAATATGAAATTAAATCACTAAACAAAAAGATACAAAAAAGTACCCATAGAAGTAGAGATGACTAAGAAATGCCTGAAAATGCAAAAAATTGTTGTTTCTGATATGCATTGGGAATCATATGCTAGAATTGGTGATTTAGTCCCAATCTAGGGTTTTTGGGTAGAAACTGTAATCTTCAGGTGACAGATCTGGATCCTTTAAAAACTAGTAAAATTGTTGTATAGGGACACATACGCTGAAGGTGGTGATTTAGTCCTACTCACATAAATTTGCAAAACACACATCACAAAAGAGAGAAAAATGTTATTTTTGTTAGTGGATGGGGATCTGCCTTAGTCAGACCCTATTTGAGTAATTAAGCTTTGAAAAAAATTGAAATAACATGAAGGAATGATGAATGAACAAATGAATGTAACAACTCAACAAAAACTTGTTGAATCACTGGACTATAGATTTGCAATTTGTATGAATTAGCTTCAATGGATGTAGATCTTCAACACAACTGGTGCAGGAGCACCCATAGGTTATCATAGGTTGTCTAGGACAATCTTGTCTAGGACAACTAAGCAATAAAACTTAGTTCACTTGGATGTAAGCCTTATTGGAATTTTTGATTGGGTGTTGATCATCTGATGAAGGTCATATTGACCATTGGTTAGGCTTAAGGCTTTTTGCAAATGAGGTTTTGACCTTTTAGGCCTTTTAGGAGTTTCTTTTCAATTTTTGCAAATAATACTCAATTGGAGTTACAAGTGGCCAAGGAAAGCCCATAACTGAAAGAGAGACCCTATTTATGGAAAGCCTCGACATTGAAGTGGGGTTGGAAGCCTTTGTTAAGTTTTGGAAGTTTTATGAATTCAAGACAAGCAATTGTGTTTAAAAAGTGCATTTTTTTAATTTTACATTGAAAATTAGGTTTTAATGGCTAAATCATGGCACTATAACTTGTGCAGGAGGTAGTGTAGTAGTTCTACAAGCATTGTGTGCCATTAATTAGTCTCTTTATTCAATTTCAATCACTGTTTGTAAATAGTTTTGTTTCCACACTATTGCTGGTCTGATCGAGGCAGTTTTGAGAAAATGGAGTATTAGTTCACTTTCCCATCGTACAAATTGTACGACCCTTTGGGAATAGTGACTAGACTCCATGTATGTATATATGGTAGGATTTAGGGTTTATGAAAGAATAGGAGCCACTATGGAAGTCTTGCCCTAGGCAAGCCAGGGAAGTGCCCGACTAGGAAGACTTAAGTGCAAAGCACATAATTTGCAAGGGTGACAAATTCTTGATAAATTTCCTTTTGGAGAAGGTAGGTGTGAGTCTTGCCAAGACCTGGTAATCAAGAGGAAACTCCATCAATTCATCTAGTCAGGGAAAGACTTGACAGTTTGAGAGAAACCAGAAAAGGGCTTAAAAACCCTAGTATTCCCCATTTTCAAGTTAAGGCTTTGTACAGATAGTTAAGACCCAAGACCCCGAAAATATTTGTGAGGTGTTCATATGAACCGGGAATCTCAAAGAAAGATTGGGGGTTCTTTGGAAATATTTGGAGAACTAACCTGTTTTCTCGGAGAAGGAGGCCTAATTGAGGCTCCTAGGGCTAGTAGCCTTTTTAAAACCTAAATGAGGGTTTGGTGAAAGTGACCAAGAAATGGAGTTAGGTGGACCTTCAAGAACCATAGTAGGATGGATTGAAGTCTTTTGAAGTACCTCCACACCCCTGCAAAGTTAAATTCAATAATTTGGAGGTTTGTAGCCTTTAGGGTGAATTAAGGCTAAGGTTAGAGTTGCAAGATTGCACCAAGTCTTGACTTGGTAGCAAGAAATTGTGTTGGTAGTTAGGGTTGGAAAAGTTAGACCAAGGGATCTTAAATACTAGAAGATCCTATAGGTTGAAGTGGTGAAGTGAGACACCTTAGAGGTCTTCCAAACAAGACCTAGAGCTTGAATCAGTGATTGATTCATCCAACCTCCCTATCAGATTGGTATTAGAGCAGCAAAAGATTTGGGATAGAATAATATATGTCAGAGGTTGAGTCTAGTGGTTCTACTAACATGGTGAAAAATGCAGAATTGGCCAAGAAGGTCGAAGAACAGGAGGAAGACAATAGGCTATTGAGGGAAAGAATAGCCCAACTTAAGCAAGCAATGAGTAATATGTAGTTGGAAGGAAGGGTACCAAAGAAAGAAGAGGTTGCAAAGGAAGACAAGATCCCTGAACTTGACCCTATTTTGCAAGAAGAGCCTTTCTTGAAGGCATTGAAGGCTTTGAGTGGAAAAGCACTTGAAGGCATACCACTATTTAGTGGTAAAATGGAAGCTGATCTGGTCATGGATTGGATAGAGGGAACGGAAAACCATTTTGAGTGTGATGGAGTCACTGAAGCACAAAAGGTAAAGGTGGCCAAATCAAGATTGAGAGGTTCTGCCTTGACATGGTGGAAGTTCATTTAGACAGAGAGGGAAAAGGAAGGCAAGAAGCCTATTTCTACTTGGGAGGGAATGGTTGCCAAAGTGAGAGAAGCATACATGCTTGATGATTATGAAATTCAGTTGCACAAGAAAAGACAGAGCTTGAGACAAAGAGACCAAAATGTGAATTCTTATACTGAGGAGTTTCAAAAACTTTGCATCAGGTCTAATGTTTCTGAGGATGAAAGTATTAAGGTGGCTAGATACCTTAACTGTTTGAAGTGGTACATTCAACAGGAGATGACTCTTATAAGTCCCAAGATAGTGTACCAATGCTATCAATTGGCTATAAATATTGAAGAGAGGAGTAAGAGGAAACAAGATTAGGCTTCTAAGAGTAGAGGAAAAGGCAGAGATAAAAGAGGACATAGAGGTGGATACCAAGGTAGAGGGACTGAACAAAGAAATCAGGGAGAGTCTAAACTCACAGAGCATGGAAGTGAAACAACTTCTAGAGGAGGTTATGGAAGAGGCAGAGGACCTCAAGGAGGTTCAAATAGAGGAAGAGGAGTAGGAAAAAGTAACTCATACTTTGCTAGTATGAAGTGTTACAATTGTGGTCAAGTAGGTCATCCAGCTTATAGGTGCCCGAAGAAAGCATCTTCATCAAATACAGAAAAGAGAGTAGCATATGCTCAAGAGGACACCATGAGTGTCAAGTCACCAAAGGTTAGTCACATAGAATCAAAAATGGGGAAGAACCTAATGTTTAGCAGGGTTCTAATCAGATAACCAGTCAAAGAAGAGCCAAAGCAAAGGAGAGCCTTATTCAGGGTAAGATGCAAAATACTTGGAAAGGTGTGCAAGGTTATAGTGGATTCAGGGTCTACTGATAACATTATCTCTAAGGAGGCAGCAAGGAAGTTAAAATTGGAGAAGATACCCCACACTAGTCCTTACAAGGTGACATGGTTGAACAAAGGGTAGAGTGTTCTTGTAAATGAGTAGACAATGGTGGAGTTCTCCATTGGAGGATACAAGGACAAGTTGATTTGTGATGTGTTGCCCATGGATGCATGCCATCTTCTATTGGGCAGACCATGGCAGTATGGTAGAGGATCCATCTATGATGGAAAGGAGAACACTATCTCATTCAAGAAGGATGGAAAGACATTCAAACTGCAGTCATTGTCAGATGAGGAAGAAGGATAGTCAAAGACCCCTAGTGTCTTGTTAAGTAGTGGAAAGGAGTTAATCAACACTCTACAACAAGGAGGGGAAGGATATGTGGTCATGGTGCAACCCAAGGAGGAAGATAAGACTCAAAAAATAGTCATACCAGGAGTAGTCCAAAAGTTGCTTGAACAGTTCAAGGATATGGTTAGTGATGGATCACCAGCAACCTTACCTCCAAAGAGAGCCATTAGTCATCAGATTGACTTCATACTAGGGGCTTCATTGCCAAACAAAGTAGCTTACAAGATCACACCAGATCAGAACCTAGAAGTAGCTAGGCAAGTGCAGGAGTTATTAGACCAAGGACTAATTAGGAAGAGTATCAGTCCATGTGTAGTACTAGTGGTCTTAGAGTATCTAAGTGTGACTTGGCTGAGGTTGTAGATCCAAGAGAGGTTTCCTGTTGCACTCATCTCAATCTTCCTCTTCAAAGGGGGGTTGCTTAGAGTGCTAGTTAGATCATGAGAAGTAGATGTTGTCATCCCCTTCAGAAGATAAATAGGGAGGGGTGTTGGTGTCCTCCTCCTCAGGGTGTGTTGAAAATCAACACAAATGGTTCTTCTCATGGAAATCTTGGCCATGTTGGTATCGATGGTGTTGGGCAGACTAGTTTTGGGACTATTGAGTTTATATTTTCTATTTATAAGGGTTGGTATACTAATAATGTGATGGAGGCTATTCCCATTTTATGTGCCATGGAGCGTGGTTGTGCTCTTGGGTGGAGACAGATAATTTTTGAATCTAATTCTTAGGTGGTAGTGACTTTTCTGAAGAGGCAACAATTAGAGGATGTTAGTTGGAATTTGGTTGTTATTATAAAATAGATTCTTAATCTGTGTGCTTCCTTGGATTTTGTTTCTTTTTGTCATATTCCTCAAGAATGGAATGGGGTTGCGATTTTTTTGGCTAAATGGGCTTCTAATCATTTGCAAAATTGAAATATTATGTAAAGGGGTCAATTACACCTAGATTTTTCACAAAAGTTGGACCAATTAGTGGAGATAGATAGGGATGTGTAATGCCCTTGCTCTATATTGCTCTTTTTTGGATTGAATAAATTTTTACCCCTCTCTTAGTTTAACAAAGGACAAGAAAAATGGCTACGGTCCAAGGATCACAACTTTTGAAGAGGTTAAAATTTGCAAGAAAATAGCCAATTTTGGAAGAAAATTATATTTGATAAATGATACATTTGGGAAGAGATTGTTGTTGGAAGAATGAAGAAGGTGCCCTCTCTTTTGGTTGTCATTGATGCCAGCATTGGTTGGTAACTATCTATGAAATTTTTATCTTGATCCAAAAAGAAATCTTCATAGTAAGAGGAAATTCAATGAGTCTTTGATATGTTGATCAAGTGTGTTAGCTATAGGTATACATGTGTTTTCAACATATCTTTGTGATCCGGTTGGTCTACCCTAATGATAGGACTTCAATATTCTTTTGGCCGACAAGGTATATCTTATGTATGTGTTTTTCTTTAGGTCCAAGCAGACCTAACTTTTGGATAATACATTTTGTTCTGTATTTCAAAAGAAATTTTGTACCAAGCTAACAAGATCTTTTGTATTTTAAGTATTCCCTTAATTAGGCCAACCTAATTGATAGCAGAAGTTATGTATGCATATATCTATGATGGCCAAAGAGATGAAAGGTGTGTGAAGGTGATATGCAAGCTATGTGTGACAAGGGTAATAATGCAAAGCTACTGATAGTGTTTTATATACTGACAACCAAAGCAAAAATCTAGAGCTTAACCAAAATTGCTTTCAACACTATGTAGGTGCACTTCTATAGTTCATTCTTGGCAGTGAGCCAAATCTTTTATAATTTGGCATTAATCCATATTTTGTACTCAAGTTGTGAGCCTTTTAAGGATAGTGAGTCCTGATAGTGAGCCCTATAATATCTTATAACCAGTTATAGTATATTGTGAGCTAATCCTCACTGTGGTTTTTCCCATTCTGGGTTTTCCACATAAAATATTGACCGGTGTCAATGTGTTATGTGTTCAAAGGCACAAGACAACTAAGAGGTGGGTGAATTAGTTGTCACAAATTTTAATCACAATCCTTAAATACTTATCAACATCAAATCCACTTTATTCTGTTATTAAGTGTGAACATGAAATGCAAATAACAAAAAGCAATAATAACACAGAAAACACTAGATTTATGTGGAAAACCCAATAAGGGAAAAACCAGGGTGAGGATTAGCTCACTATATAGAGTAGTTTCAAAACCGAATACAAAAGGCTCATTGTCCAAGATAGGAATCACTGCCTACAAAAATATTACAATATTGAAGTGGCTTCACAGCCAAAATGAATTGGTAAGAGTACACCTAATAAGTGTTGATTCAATTCCAGTAATGTTCAATAAACAGACTTGACACACTTCATCTTTGCATCTCGTGCACAATACTGATTTCACTTTATCTTATCTACACACTCACATACCACTCAATCTTAAAACTATCCAATATATATATGATTCATCCACAAACATCAACTAGGTTGGCCTGATTAGATGCAATCTTTATTCACCAAAAAGACTAATTGTCGGCTCCAAGTTAGTACAAAAATTCTCCAAAAAAAAATCCAAGCATGTAGCACGCTACAATATGTCGGCATGGACCTAAGATAGGTCACACATATATCCACAACACAAATTCATCCATTACAATATCAACTATACATTAGGTTGGCCCGAGATAACAAAATGCAATCAATAGAATAATGCCAACTCACCATGACATGAGTACACAAGATTTTGAACATATAACCTTTCAACATCCATAAACCATTTCCCAAAAATGCAAGCAAAATAATCAATCACGGAGGATTACTGACCATAATGCCAACACCAATCTGCGATCCAACCAGTCAACACTATTCCAATCAACATTGTGATACTCATAACCTCTTATATTGATCCAGGTGGATCTAGAAGACCTCAAAATTTTGCAGTCTCAAAATTAGACAAAAGTGGTCTTAGATTGTAGAGCTCAGTGACATGGTCCTGATGCAACTTGAATGGGCTCAAAAGGAGACCGTATGAAGAAGTTATGTGTAGTCAAAGGTCTAGTCAAATAGTTGAATCAGGTGGCTAGAAAAAAGGTGAAAAAAATGATCATCTCAGAATTTCTCAAAAATGACATCCAATTGAAGAGCTCGTAGGTATGCTTCCAATGATGTTCATTTCATGAAAAACAAAGCTCGTACACACAAGATACATGTGGTCAAAGTTCTTAGTTGACTTAGTTGACTAGACAATATAGGCGATGATGTTAGCAAGTTGACTAGGCAGACAGTACCATACAGACGATGATGTGGACCAATTGGTGAGTGACACATGACAGTCATACACCAATTAGCGAGTGACATGTGGTAGCCGTACACCCAGTTAGTAGTCTAGTTAGCGGGCACGTGTCTTTGTCAGTACCGACGTGTCATTTCATACATGCTTGGGTGACAGGTGATGTGGAATTGATAGTGAATAGCAATGTGACACGTGGCCCAATCAAGTGGCACCATGTATCACCCCGTCGGTGCACTCCTCCGGCTTACGATTGAATTTTCCAACAAAATTTGGTTGGGGTCCCTACACCTTGCAAGCCACCTCCTATTGTTGTTGTGCCCATGAAAATGACTTTACTTAATAGGGTGATGAGTTGTTTTTGTTGTGTAAAACATTGAAATCTGGTTATAAAAAACAAATGGTGGGGTTTGAACCCACCACCGGCTGCCTACCAAAATTAGTGGCTACCGGCACGCCATTAGCGGCGTTTGGAATGTATGATGGTTTTGTTTTATTTAAACACTGTCTAAAGCCCGATTTCTAACAAAAAGACTTTTTTTTGCTTAAACAAACACCCTAGTGGTTAAGGAACAACCAACCCAAAAGCATGAAAAATGCCAAAGGGGTTAGAAAAGGGGTTGTAAATGAATTGTATTCTTTGTAAAAGGGGGTTATTTTGTTGTTTTGGTGGTTAAGCCTTATTAGACTTATTTTTATGTATTAAAGGGGGTGTAGGTGTGTGAGTTTTGGAATCAGAGTGATGTGATAGAGTTTTTTATGCTTTTTGTAAAGAAAGGTGGAAATTTTGGAGGAGAAGAATTACAAGGTGAAATTATACACCAAAAATTGTAATAGTGAGAGAGATTGTGAGGAATTTTGTGTAGGATTTTAAAGCTTGGATGATGTAAAAGATCATGTTAAAGCTTAGCGTCATTAATAAAGTGGTCCAACATTGAGAAGCGGGCTCAAAGACGTAGCTCAAATTGAGCGAACTTTGTTATCAAGTGTGATCTCTTTATTCTTCTCTTTTGTTTATCATTCTCATCAGTATTTTGGTTCATTGAGTTTTTCTAATTACAAAATTTAAATGATTAGTTTATGTTTCATTGATTTGGATAAAGAACAAGTGAATGCTAGTTTCTATAATTTCAACAGTTAAGATTTGTAACCACACAATTCTATTGGATTAGGATGAAATCTGTAGTTGAGAGTAAAGTGAAGATTATTTTTAGCCCTTTAATTATAGATCAGATATAAAGATAAGCACCATATGCAATCAGGAACATAGATGTAGATATATGTAGTGAACACCATATATAAACCATAGTGATAGATCTTATTTGTAATGTATACACAGACCAAAATACTGGAGGATGTGAACTAGTTTAGAGTACCGGGGTTTAGAGTATTGGATCAAACTAACAACCAAAACAACATGGTGACATCAATGACAACACAAAGTTTGCACAAATAGACATTCTTCTTTATTCTTCCAACAATCTCCCCCTTTGTCATTGATGGCAACATGTGCCAAAATTTGCAAAAACTTCCTACAACACAAGATTTTTCCCCTTATCACTAGTACTCTCTCCCCCTTTGATATCAAGGACAAAAGGAAACAAAAAATAGGATGTAAATGTATGTACATGGTGACAATGTATATACAAAGGAATTCTAACTCCCCATTTTTAACATTCAAGTGAAAATAACGCTTTTTACATGAAAAATTTTCTTGTACCTTTCTCTTATGGTTGGAAGAATCCTCTTCGAAGAAAACACTACTGAACCCATTCTTGCACTCATACTATCCAATAAAGACAACAACATAAATGAGGATGTCTAGTCTAAAGATAGACATTGTCATTCACAATAGTCTACATCAGAAAGGATTTCAGAGAGATGATCCAATTGGACCTCAACAATTTCTTTAACCAACCAAAAAGTTTTAACTAAGTCTTCCCTCTATCTCTGAGCAATCAACAACTCTAATTGAAATTCACTGGCTCTTATTCTCTATTTTCTATTTTTGTCTTTGAAGAAATCAAAACTCTTTCCAATATTATTTATCTCAAATTCAATAGCTTCAAGTTTGCTTCTAAAATTATCAACAACTATAGGCCACCATAGACAATACTGATAGATGTCAGATATTTCCTTAACATATTCTCTTGTCTCATCAATGTGTTTGGATAACATTTGTTTGGCTTTGGTGCATCTTCTCTCAATCATAGCTTCAAAGTTATGTCCTTTAGGTCCTTCCAGATATATTATTTCTTCAATAACTTCTACTAGATCATTCGGTAATGAGTTAGACACATCTGAAATTATAATATCTTTTTTGAGAAAATAATCAATCAACACATCATCAATTTTAAGTCTCTTGATCGGAGAGCAAGCACACCACATTTCACGAACCTTCTTCATATCACCTATATCTAACATTGTCCAAATGACCTCAGGATCAAATTCAGGCAAATATTTATTCTTCATTCTTCTTTTCTTTTGAGATAGTGATGCTATCTCTTGTGATAATTTTTCTCCTTTTAGATTCTGGAGGGGAACCACCAATAACAACTTCCAACTCTTTCTTACCAACGGAGGAACCCTCTTCAAACTGATTGGATACTAACACACTAGAGCATAGATTCATTTGCAGGGATGAGAAATAGATTTTACATGCACTTTCTTTATCCTTCATGTAATCCAAGTACCTATAAACTTGTTTTCTGACTGGGATGTCAAATTCCCACTTAACATTCTCTCTTCCTAGTAGCGAACTTAGAAAGTTAAATACCAAAAATATGAGCAAAGACCCAAACTGGAAAGGATAACCCTCGACCAAAGACATTCTAACATTCTCAATTAGGTTCTCCATTATTAGGCTACACAAATCAAACTACTTGTTTTCCTTCACCATCATATGTGCAAGATATATAGCAATAGCCAAAGTTGAACCTTCACAATTTCTAAAGTAGATTTTATAAGATATGTTGTAAGCAACATAACTTACTGTAGGATCGACGATGGTATTTATCAATAGAGCTTGGGGGTCTTTGTCGACACCAATTGTAAGTTCCTCCACGTCTTTGTATATCACTATTTTCTTCCCAGAGAGGTCACCAACACTACACAAGCCAATAATAGCTTCAATTCCCTCCTTTGTGATCAAATAGGGTTTGTCCAAAATAATGTTGTCATGCTTGAATTGACTTAATAGGAACAAGATAGATTCTTTGTCTGCAAACTAGGGAAATTCTCCCCATAAATCCATAACCAGAGTTTTTATATTTTGTAATTCATTTTTATTCAACCCTAGTTCCATTTCCTTCATCTTCTGATGATCAAACTCTTCCAACTCAATACCCTTCAGCCTCAGCAGAATATCACCACTTTAACCTTTGCCAACAGATTCCATTGACGTGCTTATCTTCTTCAAACCCTTTCTTGCTCAAATGAAACTTCTCCTTTTTCCCTTTTTGTAACCTAGATGAGAGCTGAATTCAAAAACTTTCATCTTTTATTATAATTATTTCTCCATATTTCCTCACAATCGCTCCAAATCACTTCAGGATCACTCCAAATCATCCTTCAAACTCTTCAAATGTACAAGTGATAAAAAATAACTTACGAGTTTCCCTTTATACACCATCGTGTTGCCCTAATTCACATTAAATGTGGTTGATTTCAAAAAGCTGATAAAAACCCTATTTCACTGCACTAAGAAACCCTAAATCGCTCTACAAATGAACATGTCTACACATTTTCTTTCAATTTGTTTTCCATAACCTCTATCTACTCATTCTCTACAACAGATCCTTGTGCCAACATCTGACATGTCATATATCTAGGGGGGTTTGTACAATTTTATGTTAATGCTTCCCCTAAGACAATGGTAGGTCTAATTCTTAGAGGAATTGTCTGCACTCGATGAGGGCACATACACATTTGTCATCTCTAGCTCTTCTTTCATTCTCCATATCTTTTTCATTTCTTGCTTAACCTCATTCTTGTTAATTTTCTTCACTGGCTCATTCTTCTCTAGCAGAGTAGACTACTTTCCCTTTTTACTTCTGCAAACTCTTGAAATATGTCCCGGTTTGTTGCAATTATAGTAGACAACACTTTTTGACCTCCATTAACCCTTGATCAACATTGATTTTCTTTGTCCATTTTTTTTACATGTATAGCAATAGCCAACAAAATCTATTGATTCATTAGACCTCCATTAAACGTATTCATCATCACCCAACTAATCATCCTCACCTGAGATCTACATTGAGTAGTTCTATGTCCAAATTTCTTGCATGCAAAACATTGACCAGAGAAGGAACGAGAAAACTGATTCATTTTACTTCTACACTCAATTGCCCTATGACTGAATTTATTACATGAAAAGCAAACACCATTGAAAGATGGGTACCTTTGAGCATTTGGTTGTTTGATAGGTCCAGTCTCCTAGCAAAGTTTCTTGGATTTCTTTTTTGCTTCCCTTTATTTTGAGTCTTTTGATTATCCTTTGAGCTTTCACCTACTTCATTCCCCAAACAACCTTTGTCTTTACTTGGTTTATGTCCTGCAATCAACTCATCAAGCTTGTTGGTGCTAGATTTGAAATTATTTTCACAGAGTTTTTCTTTCTCCAACTCTACTCTTAGGTTCACCACTTCTTGCTCAAGCCTAGTGCATTCATCGGTCTTGCTTTGCACCATTGTATTCAAACATTCTCCAATTCTCTTCTTTTCTTCCACTAACACTTTCAATCCGATGATCTCTTTTTTTAGTTGCTCACTCACTTCTCTATGTCTATCTTTGAATTTCTTCAATTGCTCTTTGAATTTCCAGACACATTCATTTTCCTCATCAAGGTTTTGTTTCAAATATTTTCTTTCATTTTCAGCCTTGTCAAGATCTTCAAGTGCAGCCCAGAGTTCTTCTTTATCATCCATCTGTTCAATCTTTAGGATCTTCCTCAAGATGTTAGGCTTCTTTGGAGGAACCAAGCTTTGATACCAATTGTTGAAAGGTGCAATACAACTAAGAGGGGGGGTGAATCAGTTGTCACAAATTTTAATCACAATCCTTAAACACTTATCAACATAAAACCCACGTTATTCTGTTATTAAGTGTGAACATGAAATGAAAATAACAGAAAGCAATAATAACACAGAAAACACCAGATTTACGTGGAAAACCCAATAAGGGAAAAACCATGGTGAGGATTAGCTCACTATATAGAGTAGTTTCAAAACTGAATACAAAAGGCTCACTGCCCAAGATATGACTCATTGTCTAAAAAAAGTAGGCTCACTGCCTACAAAAAGATTACAATACTGAAGTGGCTTCACAACCAAAATGAATTGGTAAGAGTACACCTAACAAGTGTTGATTCAGTTCTGGTAATGTTCAGTAAACAAAATTGACACATTTCATCTTTGCATCTCGCACACAATACTACTTTCACTTTATCTTATCTACACACTCACATACCACTTGATCTCAAAACTATCCAATATATATATGATTCATCCCCAAACATACACTAGGTTGTCCAGATTAGATGCAATCTTTATTCACCAAAAAGACTAATTGTTGGCTCCAAGTTAGTAAAAAACTTCTCCAAAAAATAATCCAAGCATGTAGCATGCTACATTATGTTAGCATGGACCTAAGATAGGTCACACATATATCCGCAACACAAGTTAATCCATTGCAATATCAAATATACATACACAAGATTCTAAACATACAACCTTTCAGCATCCATAAAACATTTCCCAAAACTGCAAGCATAAATGTTATGGAGAGGTATCCTATACTAAGAATTTTTTTGGATGTATTTCCAGATGAATTACTTGGTTTACCACCAAAAAGAATATTTTATTTCTCAATAGATATAGTTCCAAGATTTGAACCTATATCCAAGGTGCCTTATAGGATGACAACCACAGAGCTAATGGAGCTTAAGGCACAGTTAGATGAATTGTTGTCTAAAGGGTTGATAAGATCAAGTGTATCACCTTGGGGAGCACCATTAATCTTTGTGAAAAAGAAGGATGGTACTTTGTGTTTGTGCATAGATTATTGTATGCTTAACAAAGCTACAGTAAAGAAAAAATATCCATTGCCACACATTGATGATCTATTCGATCAAAGGAGGGGAGATGATGTACCCTTTGGTTTAATGAATGCACCTGCAACATTTATGAACCTTATGAATAACGTATTTAGAGATTGTCTAGATAAATTTTTCTTGGTTTTCCTAGATGATATTTTGATTTACTCAAGGAATGAGGAGGATCATTGTAGGCATTTAGAGATAGTTCTACAATGACTTAGAGAACATAAGTTGTATGGAAAACTCTCTAAGTGTACCTTCCTTTAGAAGATAGTACATTATCTTGGATATGTGATCTCAAAAGAAGGTATTTCAGTTTATCCAGCTAAGATCAAGGTAGTGCTAGAATGGCCAGTGCCCAAGAATGTCTCAGAGGTAAGAAGTTTTATGGGTCTGGTGGGATACTATAGAAAGTTTGTTGCAAACTTCTCCAAGATAACCTTTCTGATTACTTCTTTGCAGAAGAAAGGGAAGAAGTTTGAGTGGACAAAGAAGTGCCAAGTAGCCTTTGACCTACTCAAAGAAAAGTTGACTACTACATAGATTTTAAAAGTACCAGATCCTGAGGCTGACTTCACTATTATCATATGCAAATTAGGACAGGGATTAGGAGGTTTTCTAATGCAATAAGGGCAAGTAATTGCTTATGAGTCAAGGAAGTTGAAACCTTATGAGAAAAAGTATGTGTTGCATGATTTGGAGTTAGCAACAGTGGTTCATGCATTGCAAATGTGGAGGCATTACTTGTTAGAGAAACCCTTTGAGATGAAAACTAACCATCATGGGTTGAAGTGTCTATTCACTCAACCAAATCTAAATGCAATACAAAGAAGATGGTTGGAGTTAATATTTGATTATGAATTCAATATCAATTATATTAAAAAGGGAAAGAAAATCAGGTTGCCAATGCCTTGAGTCAAAGATGTCATATTTCCTTGATAGTGACAATTCAAACCAACTTTAAAGGTCAAGTATTGCAAAAATGCGAAGAGGATGAGTAGTATACACAAGTTAAGCAAGCACTCACAAGAAATCCACAAGATGTTAGGTATGAAGGTTTTCATTTTGAACCTAATGGATTACTTAGGTATAAGGGGAGAATATATGTACTTGACTCAGAAGAGTTGAGAAATATGTTATAGAAAGAAATTCATGAAGCAAGTTGTACTCTGGACATGCTGGAGTGATGAAAATGTTGGCAAATGTAAAGCCACCATATTTTTGGAAAGGAATGAAAGGAAATGCTACTAGATTTGTGGCTAGGTGTCCTGAATGTCAAAGGGTGAAAGCGGAGCATCATCATCCTACAGGTTTGTTATACTCATGTATGATATACCAGAGAGAAAGTGACAAGTCATAAGTATGGACTTTGTGCAAGGATTTCCTATGTCAAGAAATAAGCACAATGTCATTCTTGTAGTTGTGGATAAGCTTACTAAGGTAGCACATTTTATACCTGAGAATCTAAATGATTCATCTCCTATCATAGCAAGGAAATTTTTGAAAGAATTTTTTAGACTGTGTATGGAATTCTTGAGAAGATAATCTCAAATAGGGATGCACGAGTCACTTCTAGGTTTTGGAAAACCTTATTTTATGCACTTGCAACTCAATTGAATATTATCTCAGCATATCATCTGAAAATAGATGGACAAATGGAAAGGGTAAATCAAGTATTGGGAGAGCTACTTAGAATGTATTACATGGATCAGTAATACAAGTGGGGAGACTACTTTCCTTTGGTGGAATTTTCTTACAACAATTCCTACCATTTCACAATAAGGATGGCTCCTTTTAGAGCATTATATGGTCAAAAGTGTCGAACCCCTATAAGTTGGGATAGACTTGAAGATAGAGTGAGTCTTGGGCCAAAAATTTTGGTTGAAATGGAAGAGCAAGCGGGGATTGTTAAGCAAAGGTTAGTTGAAGCTAATGATAGACAAAAAAGCTATGCTGATGCTAAGAGAGTGCCCCAAAATTTTGCGGTAGGTGACAAGGTGTTGTTCAGGCTGAAACCTCATAAGAGTTCTATAAAATTTGGGAAGTCATCCAAATTAGCTCCACGATATGTAGGACCTTTTGTGATTCTTCAGGAAGTGAATTTGGTACCTTAGCAAATTGTGTTGCCACCAGCTCTTGCCAGGATGCATAACGTATTTCATGTGTCATAACTAAAGAAGTATATACCAAGTGATAAGATCATGTGATTGATTGGAATGCTTTATAGGTACAATACCTTAGAGTGGTAATACTCGAGCCTCTCAAGGTGCTCAGAATGAGTAAGCTTAGCTTACATAACAGGGAAGTTCTACAGTGCAAAGTCCAGTGGGACCAGTATGCAGAAGTCTCTACCACTTGGGAAGACTATGTTGAGATACAACAAAAGTTCCCACATGTTTTGCATATTTTTCAAAGTACTTAAAAATAATGTTGTTTTTTTATTATTTTATGTTGCTACATAAAAATGATCAGGGACAATGATTCACAAGGGGGGAGTATGTTACACCCTAATTGTGTAATTACCTATTTACTATTATTATGCTCTAGGGTAAATATTGCATATGTGAATGTACTTTGAATTCTAATTGAGAATATATGTGCTTGAACTTTGTTATCAATGAATTATGAATGAATGTTATTTCATTTAATGATATGTGGTGAAATGCATATATGTGAAATGGATGGTTGTTGAATTGGATATTTTAACTATGAAGAAATTATATGTGAAAGAATATTTTTTTGAACAACTGACTACCATGGGAATGTGTTAGTTGGATGTAGGTATATGTTCAATCCTCTAGGTGCAAGGGGATGTATCACTCAGGAGAAGAACTTGGTCAGGTAATCAGTAATGTAACCTAACTAAGCTTACACACACACACTCATAGTAGAATGGTTGAGTCAAGTTATTATGTTGGAAATTGGTAAGTCATCCTTAGTATGATGTGTCTACATTAGTAAGGGTATTGATTACTGTTGAATGCATGCTTGGATGATGTTTACCTATTTAGAGCTTATGAGTTCTTCCTTATATTACTATGCTTGAATTTATGAGGTGAACACGTGTGGAATGTATGTACGTATGTATGCATATGTATGTCAACGATGGGCCATACATGTGAAGGAACACGTACATGAGAGTACATAAGTAGATGTACCTATGCATGCTTATGAATGGGTTGCTTGTAAGCATGGTGTTATGAAATAAATAATATGACATGTATGTGAATATGTATATATACATCACACGAATGCTCCCTATCAATAAGATAATAATGTGTATGTGCTTGATTGTGCAATCGAATGTGTATACATACATACATACATACATACACACACACACACACACCCACACACACACACACACATATATATATATATATATATATACACGTATGTTTGGAAAATAGAAATGTCTATATGGATATATCAACATATGTATACGTACGTATACATGTACATAGAGGAATATATATATATATATATATATATATATATATATATACAGTCGATATGATTATTGTGTGAATGCCAACTTGATCATATTCATTTATATATTGAATGTATACATATTTGATTATCATGGGATATATATATATATTTAATAATTATATATATACATAAACATATAAATTTATGTGATATAGTGTTAAAATGCTATTTATTGACATATATATGTATATGTACATATACAAATATATATATTTATATATACATAGTATTAAACAAAGGCCAAATTATATATATGTTATGCAAGCATTATAGGCTGAATAATACATATGATGATATAAGATAAAGGCCAATTTATATGCAAAAGTAATATGTAGCAATAAAGGCTGATGTGGAAGTAAACCATAGTTGATGCTATATGGAAACAAATCTTCATTTTTAAGCAGCGACTTATCCCAAAATTAGGACACTTATATCTATGATATAATCCGATGGAATATAAAGCCAACTTCACAAAGTATTATGAATGCATGACAATAGGAAAAGCAAACAACAAGACACGAATTGGTCAAAGCACCATTTATATAGTATTACTATGAAGCAACTGATTTTTCCTTTGTTGCTCAACAAAGCTATGACTAAGTCGACATAGTATAAGTGTCACCTGTAGTAGATGACTATTTCAAGAGAGTTAAACCATGCCAAAGGGATAGGGAGGTTGGTTGCAACATGACGCCAAATTATGAAACTCTATAATTTGTAGAAGTCTATTTTGGTTGCAATTCAACTGTCATCATTTGGGCATGTCCACCTTTGAATTAGTCTTTAGGTGAGCTTGTCAACTAAATGAGTCGATTCTAGCATATTATGATGAGTTTACACTCAGATTTCTACCACCTTTAAGCTATATTTAGTGAGTTGAATTGCATGGAGAGAGTTGTCGACTGGTGTTCCTTTTCTGTAGGCTATAATGTCTAATTTTTTTGTATAAATAGGTGGGATAGCTCCCTTATTTTGCCCGCATTCCTCTACAAACTTATTTTTCTGCAATTATTTTGAGAGTTGAGAGTTATTGTGTGAGAATTGTGAATTACTTTGTGAGTGCATGTTGTTATCTTGAGGGAGAAGTCATAGTGAAGTATTGCTTTAAGAGGATTGAGCAAAGCTAGTAAGCTACTATTGGAGGGTTGTGCATCAAGTCAACCAATTGGATTAAGCGTATTACAAGCATGAGGATCTAGTCTTCTCTTATTTTTCTGTATTTATGAAAGAATGAGACTTTGTATGCTTTGTTTTGGTACTCCTTGAGAATACTTGAATTAGGAATTCATAGCATTTGCTTTGGAAAGGTAAAAGAAGCTATTTTGTGCTTATCTATGAAGGTGCTTGTATTTACTCCACAATAGGAGGATTTTTTTTTCATAATTAGTATAAGTATACTAGATATGATTAAGCATGGATAACTTATGGATTATTCATAGCTATGTTATTTGATTATATTAGATAGGTTACAAAGTTACACCTAGGGTTTGATTATCTATTGAAGGGAGGGTAACTTACATTGATGATTTATTGGTAGAAATACCATTAAGTTGTGGAAAAAGGGAATATGAACTGTCTCTAGGGTTAAAGACTACCCATTGAAGGAAAAACCCATGCATAGATTATAATGGCATTAAGTCAAATCGAGCTTGAGTAGTGTGAGTAGGATGACTATCACTTGAAGTACTAGATGAGAATACTTTGGCCAAAGTAGTGTGATTACCTTTGGCTCCACTATCAATTCACCGTGATCCATTTATATCCATGCTAGTCCTAGATTATGGGTTTACAAGTTCTAGTCATGTAGAACACAACACTAAGCTCAGATTGGTTGTTATTACAAGGTTACTCCACCAATCTCTTTGTTGAAGGGTAGGGCCATCTATCAAATGATAGATGTGCAAGGGACCTTATATGAGTCCATGGTTGGTGGAAAAGCGCTTGAGTGATGTTTCTCCTCCTCAGCAGGTGCCAAAAGACCAAGATTTGAAAGGATGTTCTTGAAGTATCTATATCTACAAGTTTGAAGCTCAGTTGAGCTATGTATGTACTTTGTACATATTCTATGGAATATTGTAATATGTGAATTATTATATTGGAATGGAATCATTGTTGATTATTCTTATGACATCTATGTTCATTTGTTATCTATAAAATAAAGAAATTTTAATTTATGGCCCAATGGTTAAGTTACTTGGTTTATTTACTTGCAAAGTGAAAACTTAGGAAAAATTACTTCAGTGAACGAACAACATGTTACACCTACACTCAACCTTAGGCTGTAAAGACTATACACTTTACCCTAAATCTTATACCTTCAACCCTCAAGGTCCCTATACCCTCAAACCTAAACCTTATCACTCAATCTTATACTCTCAACCTTCAACCCTATACCCTATATCACCAACTGTAAACCCTGCACCCTATGACCTAAACCATAATACATAAACCTTATGCCTTATATGTTAAACCCTAAAACCCAACATTAATAATTTAACACTAAAACCTACATAACTAAATTTAATCCCTAAACCCTCAACTCTCAACTCATATTGAAACTTGGAAGGGAAAGGTGGAGTAGAGTGGGGGAAAAATAAGAGAGCGTGTAGAAACTTGGAAGGGAAAGTTATAGGAAATGGTAGACTAGGGATAGGTCAAGTGCAACTATGTCTTGGGAAGAGGTAAAGTAGTGTTAGTTGGTCCTAAGAGTAGAATTTTTTTTAGAAAATAAGAAGTGTGCAATAAGTAGGTATGGGTAAGGGTGAAAGGAATGGGGTTTTAGCAAGGGGATGGATCTAGCAGAAACATGACACACATGGATGATCTAATGATAAAAAAACATAAATTAAGCATGATGAATTAAGCCAACTAGTGTTTGGGGAAGACAAAACACAAAATATGAAACAAGAAAAACATGTAAAGCAATGAAATAAAAAAGAAAAGTGGAATGGGTATGTTTTTGGTTTACATTGGTACAAAATAGAAAACAAGCATGGACAAGGTCAGGTTTTCCAAATGTAAGATTGAAAAGACAAGAATAACTAATATAGATATCAAGATTAATTATAGGGATAAAACTTTTATATATAAAGAGTTCCCCCCCTTAATTCTTGATATAAAGAGGAATTGTTATCTCTAAATAACTAATGAGCTCTATTTACAAAGTATACATGATTTCTTTTAATTATTATAAAGAGGAAACTATTTTCTGTGAATATAAATCTTATTGAAAATATCTAGATCTTTTTATGAAGATACAAATGGGGGACCTCATCCCCAATATAAATTCTCAACAATTACACCCCAGTGGGGTTTGAATTTTGATGACAAGAATAACAACACAACTTAACGATTGCACCGTACCACTATTGGTTTAAAAAAATATATAATTGATTGTTATAAGCAATTTTAATATTATTCACATTGAAAAAATATATTGAATAATATGTTTAAATACAATATATTGATAATTTTAATAAAAAAACTCAAACCTTTATTATTGAGATAATAACAAATTTATATTTCAAATTATTTTAATAATAAACATAATATTTATATTAATTAAAATTTAAAATCATAAAAAAACAGTACATAAAGATAGATATGCTTATATTTATATAAAAGTGGCATGAATCATTGGTAACAACACAATAAAGGAAGCTAATTGGAATGCAAGCCTTGCATTTCAAGTATACCTCTGCCAAAGAATCAAACTGTACACAAAAAAATCTCTTCTTATTGAAAACCTTCTGCTTTACAGTCACAGCAAACTTTGCTGTAAAATTGTCTCTTCTCTCGTTTATTTTATTATTTCAATCCACTTTTCTAATCCTTTTCCTCTTATGTCTAGGATTCATTCTTTTCCTGTCCTAGTATTATTTCTTGCTTACTTCAATAGATTTCTTCAATTATTCTGCGTGCATGAGAATAAGAAGAAATATAAGTGAAAGCCATGAATCATCAAGCATAGGCGAAACATTTGTGATTTTGTATTCTTAGCTTACTCAAGAAAGATCATTTCTCAAAGCCCAATTAGCATTTTCTCAACACAAGCAGAGATGGGTCAAGCCTGGGGAAACTTGCAGAGCACATTCAAATGTACTCCAATGGTGTTATCCTCATTTTATTACAAATTCTTCAGTGCCCAATAATTTTCTTCTTGTCCACTAATCTATATTGTTTGTTTTCTTTTTATTGCAGCTAAGATTCCAGAAGAGAAAGTGAGAGAAGCCACAGATCTTATATTTGATCGTGTAATTAAGGATGCAAAGAAAAAAGCTAAGTCTAATGATCAGACAGAAAAAACCACTCTCACCTTTGATGAGATGCATTCTGCAATAGTTCAAGTCTTCCGGTAAGAATAATCTCACCGACTATTTTTTTCTTTTTTTGAATAAAGTTTTGAGCTTCAGGCAAATTTACCGTCAACAATTCACCGAAATTCACTGTCATAAATTGCTGGTGAATTGTTGATGGTGAACTTTCCACGAGATGAATTGTTGATGGTGAACTTTCCACGAGATGGACAGTGAACTGAACAAGAACATTCCTGGTGCCAAGTATAATCCTCCGACAAAACAACAGGTCGAAGAAATGCTCAAGGTTTGTTCTCATTTGTCATTACAATTGAATTTTCGAACACCATTAAAGCTTAAATATGATCATTTAACCAATGTTCAATTTCTTTATGAAATCATCTTGTTCAATGGATCCCATCTCATAAATTACAAATGCATTAATACCAAGTGCAGAAGTTTGATACAAACCAAGATAAGCAGATTGATCGCGACGAGTTTTCAGAATTTGTACAAAAGTACACTGTAGACCTGGTGCGTATATATGCAAAAGAGTTGCTGATAATGACTGTAGCAGTCCCTGCAGCAGCCATAGTGACGAAGAGGGCTAGCAGGGGAGTCCCTGTTCTGGGCAACCTCATGGCCAAAGTACCCACTACATTTTTTGTAGCCGGTGTCACATCTGCAGCTATGGTCTTATTCAGAAAGTAAAATCTTTTATCAGCCCACATAGATATTTGGGAAATTCAATATTTTATCTGCTGTAATGAAAATAAGAGTTACTTTAATGCTTAATATGCGTTACTTGGATGCCAAGAAATGGCCATCATGATTCTGGATAAAGCAAAAACTGTCTTTATTGTTTGTAATTCTTTATTAACTTCGTCAATATACAGAAATAAATAAATGATTGAGATTGTTCAAATGATATGTTTGAAATCTTTCTTGGGCAACAAGTTTTTGCTTTTAGTGTTTATGCCGGGCAGCATAGACGTCCATTTTACAGGCCATAGAACTTTGGTAGTTTTAAGAAAAGCATGCTTAATAGCTTTATAAACTAGCTTTATAAACTAGTACTTGTATTTAAAGGAGGTTCAAGGATTACGTCAATAGAAAATTATATGCATGTTAATATGTTAGAGAGTATGTTTGTGCCAGTTATATGTGACTGGATTAAACAATTAATAATAAATGCTAAATAATGGAATGAAATAAACTTAGACAAATCTAGATTTTTTCCTTAAAGAAATTAAGTGTTATTTGATTATGAAATATTTGCATACAGATTAAGGTTGACATCAAATTGACAAAAAAACAGTGCAAATAAAAATAGAGTGTTGCCATCCAATTATTAAATCAATATTTATCTAGTTTTTATGTGATAAGTGAGATTTTGGAGGCTTTTACCTAATATTTTGGAGGCTTTTACCATTAAACGACAGTTGAAGCTTGTTTTCCAATGATTCAACAGTGGTTTGCAGGCGTGAGACTTGTATCAGGTTCAAATCTCACACTATATGTAGCCTATTGGCTTAAAATAAATAAAACAGAAAACTAATTAACATGAACAAAGATGTTACACCCCATCTTTGAGTTACTGGATTACTTTTTTTTTACGAGTAAATATGTTTTTAATGTAAGATTATGACTTTAAATATGTTTTGAATGAATGATTATATTTAGATGAAAGTGACAATAAATGAATGAAATATATGAATATGCATAATGATAAGATTGTTCTTTAGTACTTTTATGATGCAAATGATATACGATGAATATGATTTTACGGGCTTAGGAAAATTCACCGCCAACAATTCATTGCCAACAAATTCACCTCAAACAATTCATCACCATGACAAATTCATCTCGTGGAAATTTCAGGTAGCAATATGATATGAATTGCTTGGAGAGATGTTTCTCTTGCATAAGACATAAATTTACATAACAAATATTTTGGATTGGGTGTGATTAAATATTGTTTATATTTTGAACAACCCCTCATAAACTTTATTTTATCACGAAATTTAACTAGATGATGGGGCCATCAATAAAAAATAGGTTTATTAGCTATCCATGTATAAATGAAAAATGTTTAACACTAATTCCTTCTTGAAAGTATAAAAACTTATTCTTCTTTTGAATAGCCTTGATTACTTTTGTCCATCATTAGCCACAGTAAGACATTCTTCATAGTTATATCAATGAAGGAAGTGAATAATTCCCAATGATCTTTGTGATAAAAAACCTTCATATATTTAGCAACGATCTTTTCGATCAATTTCAACAATGATCTTTGTGACCAAAACCTTCACAAATTTAGAAATAATCTCTATGACCAATTCAACAATGTTCTTTGCGATCCAAACCTTCAACAATATCTACGATAAATTTTAACAATGATGTTTGTGATAAAATCCTTCAAAAACTTAGCAACAATCTTTACGATCAATGCTAAAACTATTCAACAATGATCTTTATGATCAATACTACAACTTTTTAGGTTCAACAATGATATTTGTGATCAACAAAATATATTTTAGGTTCAATAATGATCTTTGAAATCAATAGAACAAATTTTAGATTCAACAATTATCTTTGTAATTAATATTATGACCATTCAACAATGATCTTTGTGATCAAAAGTACAACTTTGTAGGTTCAACACTGATCTTTGGGATCAATATTATAACCATTCAACAATGATCTTTGCGATCAATGGTACTAATTCGACATATATGAGTGCTCCAACTTCAAATATCGGATATGAATGCTTCAAATTCAAATCTCACACCTTTATATGGATAGAATTCAAATAGCCTTTATAGTAGTAAGAAATTCATAGGTTAAATTACATAGTTTCTAGGATGATATATCTAACCTTGCATGATAACTATTTTTTTTGATATGAGAATATTTATGCTTGTAAATATTTTGAACATAGTTGTGACCTTTATATAATTAGATACACTTATCCATCCACAATCCATCTATACAATATCTTGTAGAGGTTGTTTCTTCTATTTTTTGTTCCAGTTACACAATTTCTCAAAATGATTCTTCAATCTAGAGATACTACAAGGATGAACATTCCAACATAATTATTTTTTATGTCGATACCTATAACAATGAGAACATTGGATGCATTATAATTCTTGAGATAATTTGTTTGAACTTATAACACCTATAACATCATTTTTATTTCTACTAGCATATCTAAGGCCTTCATTTTTTGGCTTCACTATTGGCTCAATGGGCTCTATAATTTATTGTCCATATTTTCCCAACCCTCTTATTTTGTATCCCATTGTTTTCATTATCTTAAATACAAAATTCTTTGGAGAACATCCTTTGTCATTATCCTCACAACTAGTAAGAGTTGTAGATTAGAAAATATTATTGTTTTCGTTACACCTTTTGTCAAAAAATGCTTTAGCTATATCAAATTTATTAAAAAATTCATCTAATGAATAAAAAAAATCACTTGTATCACATGACACATTGCATAGTGTAGTCTTAGACTTTAGACACTGATTTTAATTTACATTTAAGCTTCAAGTAAGTGATCGAACAAATTATTTTCTTCTCCCAATTTCAATATATCTTCCTTTTGTGACCTATTTTTCTCTTCTAATTTTTCATTTGTATTTTTTTAAGTTTCTCTAGTTCCTTCTCCAAAATATTTCTTACACACATTAAATTTTCATTCCCCTTATTTACTCTTTTCCCTATCTTTCCTATTGAAAACAAATGACTTTGAAACTTACATTTTTTTAATTATAAACTAGGCTATGAGTTGATCAACTATTCATGTGATTCAATATGATTGTATGGTGATGTCATGTGACTTCACTATTTCAAGAATTGAAATGATCTACCACTAATTTTGTATCTCTTCAAGCTTAAGTTTTAACAAATACTACAAAATTCATCAAATGAACTACAAAAATTGTGATCACCTTTCTTCTTTGATTAAGTACCAATAATAGTTACAAATAAGATTCACTCTAAAGCTACAATTGTTGAATATCTGGAATACTGAGAGGGAGGGTGAATCAGTATTCGACTGACCAAATTAATTAGTAACCATCCAATTATCAATCCACATGTAACAACAATGATGAACCAAAATATAAAGGATATCATAACAATTGACACCAGGATTTTTATGTGGAAAACCTAGAATGGGATAAACACAGTAAGGTTTAGCTCACAATATATAATAACTGGTTATAAGATATTGCAGGGTTCACTGTTAGGACTCACTGTCCTTAAAAGGATCACAACCTGAGTACAAAAGATGGCTTAATGCCAAAGTATAAAATATGTGGCTCAATGCCAAGAATGAACAGTAGAAGTGCACCTACATAGAGGTGACAGTAGTTCCGATTAAGCTCTAGATTTTTTCTTTGGTTGTCGTAATACATAAATTAGTAGCTTTGCATTATTACCCTTGTCACACATAACTTGCCTATAACCTTCACACACCTTTCATCACTTTGGCCATCATAGATATATGCATACATAGCTTCCACTATCAATTAGGTCAGCCTAATTAAGGGAATACTTAAAATACAAAAGATCTTGTCGGCTTGGTACAAAATTTCTTTTGACATACAAAACAAAATGCATTATCCAAAAGTTAGGTCAGCCCGAACCTAAAGAAAAACATATGCAAAAGATATACCTTGTCGGCCAAAAGAACACCGAAGTCCTGTCATCAGGGTAGAGCAACTAGATCACAAAGATATGTTGAAAACACATGTATACCTGTAGCTGACACACCTAATCAACATATCAAAGACTCATTGAGTTTCCTCTTACTGCAAAGATTTCCTTCCATATCAAGATACAAATTTCATAGATAGTTACCAACCAATGTTGGCATCAATGACAACTAAAATGGAGGGCACCTTCTTCATTCTTCCAACAATCTCCCCCTTTGTCATTGATTGAAACATGTGCCAAAAATGATATTTTCCTCAAAAAAAAAGTATGCACAACTTCACCTAACACATGTACAAAACCAATTATTTTATCTTTCTCTTTTCTTCTCCCCCTTTGACATCAAGGACAAAGGACAGAGAAACACTTCAAATTCAGGAATTGGGGGCACCTTGTAATTTTGAGAATTACCTCACAAGCAGACTTTCCATCATCCCAAATGCATTTTTCCCTAGAAAGATTTTTATGCAGAGATTTTATTTTCACTAGGCATTCTTCTCCTTATTCTAGAGTGGATGGGGTGATGCTCATTTTCTTAAGTTTTTCAACCTCATCAAACCATGTGATACAATACTATGTCTAGACATGACTAGATTTCCAAGCTGGACATACCGCCTCATAACATCTTCCTTCTGCCTTTGTATGATGAAGAAATTATCTTGTAGATCTACAATAGGAACCCACCTAACATAGTTTCTATCACTAAAAATCTTATAATCTATGGACGTATCAGCAAGTTGAGACTCAATTGATTCCATTATATCCTAGATACCTTGAGTGGATTTTGACCATTTCATGCAGTAAACAAATAGCAGTTGGGCTTCTTCATCACAATCTCTTAGGTATCTTTCAGAGTTTCCAAAGCTTTTTCACATGCAATAGTACATTTATCTTGTAGAAACAACCTTTTCTCTAGCAAGTTCAACTCTACTTCTTTTGTGGTCTACATCTTAAGATTGGATGTGTATTCTTTAACAGAATTAACAATAAGCCTCAAATTTTCAATCAGAGCTAAAGAGTTTTTTGGAGTAGCACCGGGGGCTATCTCTTGTATAGCTTTGATAGCTTCATTTATTAGCTTATTGCTTATTTGATACAACTTTGAAGCTTGCTGTGTGATAGAGCTAATGAAAGTGTTACATAGCTTCATTCTATCACTAGGTGTGATTTTTGTCAAATCCACAAAACTTAGATGGGTTGGCAACTTGACTAGCTAAGGCAGAAGCATAGGTTAGATTATAGGTTGTCTTGAAAGAAGACCTTTAATAGTAATTTTGGATGATTCTCCAGATTTCTTTGACAATTTAGGGCCTTTGAGAATCTCACCTTCAGCTGGAATGACTTCCTTATCTTCTTCTTCCTTCTTTTCTTTGTATTCCTTTTCCTTTTCATTTTCATCATCGAATGGATTTCTATTTTCTTTCTTTCTTTTATCTTCATAATCCTCATATTTATCATTTTCTTTGTCTTTATTTCCTTCATTTGCATCTTTATTTTTCTCTTCTATATTCCTAGAGAATTCTAGATTTCTTCTCTATTTTCATTGGATTGATCCTTATGATGATCATCATACCTCTCACTGGTATTTTCATCTATATCCATTTGAGGGGTAGGGATCTCTGGAGCATCGAGTGTCTCATCAATAGTTTTCAAGACAAGATTGTCCATTACTTCTACAACTATAACAAGTTTTTGAGTCTGGGAAGTGTGAGATGAAGAATTGGTTCTTGTCCCATAGCTCCTTGTTAATTGCCTAATTACATCACGAGTTTCTTTCCTTACTTTTTCAACATACTCTTCTTCCTTAGTCATTAACATGTTGACCTTCTGCTTGACTCTAAAAAGTGTAGAACATTCTTTCAATATATTTGCAGCTTCTATCTTTGACATAGTATAACTAATAGATTTTACAACTTATCTTCTCATCTTGTCTTCGAATTTCAAAGCTTCCTTCCTTCTAATTACTAAATCTTTCCATGCATTTTTAGTGAATTTTAACTATATAGTATCCATTTTTATGTTACAAATAACTATGTACTGAGCAAAAGCATTGAAGATGGTTTATTTCCCTTCATTGTCAACCTTGTCATATAACTCAGTAGTGGTCATGAGTTCATTGTCAATCATATGATTCACTACAATTTTGAGAACCAAGGGTGGATGATTTCTTACTAGAGGAAAGCTGAATGTGGTCTCCACATGGTCAACTGAGCCTTCTTCATTCTTCTTTGCATGCACATGAATTCGGTACGAATCTTCCTCTATTTATGTCTCCTCATCAATAGATATTTCTACACTGATTTTGAATCCTTCACCAGAGGTAATACCTCTTCTGTTTCTTTTTAGTTGATGCTCCTCTTAAAGACCAAGCTCAATTCCTTCTTCAACAACATCACTCAAATTCCTTCTCCTGTAGGCCTTTTCTTTTAATCTTCTTCTTTCTCTTGAAGCAATAGATGATGCAGCAAAAAATATGTTCTTCTACTTGGATGCCTTGGTACTTGGGCTAGTAGGAGTAGGAACATCAATAGATGTAAGGATACTTTGTTCTTTTCTTTTCCCTTTCTTAGTATTAGCACCACCGGGGGTGGTAGAGCTAGAAATAGGTGCAGATGTAGGACCAGATGATAGCCTTTCTAATTTTCTAGGTTTGGTGGATTGTTCAACTACTATGGCATTCCTTTTATCAAGAGCCTCCTTCAACTGTGCAATGTCATCTATTGTTTGATTTTGGAGCAAGGCTTCAATTTTCTTTTTCTATGTAGGTGTTGAATATTCTAAGTGATTTCCAGTAGATTTCTCCTCATATGTGCCTAATCTAGGTAGAGAGGGGTGCTTAGGACTATCCAACATAATCTCAATGTATCCTTCTACTATATTCTCTTCAATTTCATACCCTAATGGTTCAATTGAATGAATTCTAGGTTCTACTACCTCAATGATGCATTCATCGGTAAACACAAGAAGTTTTAACTCCTTTTCATACTTTTTTGCCATCCTTCTTGGAATCCTTTCTCTTTCTTGCATTTTTTTTTGAAAGACTAAAAAGAAGGAAATTAGGGAATTGTTTTGTGCCCTAAAGTCTCCTAGACTACGTAGATAATCATTGATTTGATGAGCAATTGGCCTAGTATTATCCCATATTATATTCTTTCTTCCAGGTAGTTCCCTTAGAAAATAAAATAATAGGAAGACAATAAGAGTGCCAAATTTAAAGACATGTCTCTTCACCTTTTTCATACTCAGATTTTCCATAAGTTGCAATCTCAGCAGCTCACAAAGATCAAAATCCTTTCCATTCATCAAGTTATTTCATAAGCTATGTGAATTGTTGTGGTTGATATAGATTTCACTCTATTTGTGAAGTAGAATTTTTTCCCA